>CM039610.1:49493893-49642000 GCA_022457205.1 Saccharum spontaneum
ATTCTGGTTGGGTGAAAATGTACTTGAGACTCTTATGATCGGTGAAAATGTTGCACACGTTACCCAGTAGATAGTGTCTCCAAATCTTTAAGGCATGCACTACAGCGGCAAGCTCAAGATCATGTGTCGGGTAATTGATTTCATGTTTTCTCAACTGCCGGGAGGCATAAGCAATGACTCTTCCTTCTTGCATTAGCACACACCCTAGTCCTGTTTTTGATGCGTCACAGAACACATCAAAAGGTTTCTCGATGTCGGGTTGTGCAAGAACTGGAGCAGTGGTCAACAGTTTCCGCAAGGTATGGAAAGCTGTCTCACACTCCTCTGTCCACGCGAACTTGTGATCTTTCTGTAACAGACTTGTCATAGGCTTGGCAATCTTCGAGAAGTCTGGGATAAAGCGGCGATAGTAACCAGCTAAGCCTAGGAAACTCCTGACTTCTGACACTGTGGTTGGAGTCTTCCAATCCATAACCTCTTGCACTTTACTCGGATCTACAGAAACTCCATTCTCAGATAGAATATGGCCGAGGAAAGGGACTTTCTTCAACCAAAATTCACATTTGCTGAACTTAGCATATAACTTATGATTTCTCAACCTGGTCAAGACAATTCTCAGATGCTCTTCATGCTCTTTCTCGTTTTCAGAGTATACTAGAATGTCATCAATGAAGACAACTACAAACTTATCCAACTCTGGCATGAAAACCGTATTCATCAGATACATAAAATATGCAGGAGCATTTGTCAGTCCAAATGACATAACAAGATACTCGTACAACCCGTATCTGGTAGAAAAGGCGGTTTTCGGAACATCTTGAGGTCTAATCTTTATCTGATGATACCCTGACCTTAAATCTATCTTGGAGAACACTCTGGCTTTAGCTAACTGATCAAACAGAACATCAATATGAGGCAGTGGATATTTATTCTTGATGGTTACAGCGTTAAGAGGTCGGTAATCCACACACATCCTGAGAGTACCCTCTTTCTTCTTCTTTACAAACAAGGCAGGACATCCCCATTCAGACTTACTTGGGCGAATAAACCCCTTCTTTAACAACTCTTCCAACTGTTTCTTCAACTCAGCTAACTCATCCGGAGGCATCCGATAAGGTCTCCTAGAAATTGGAGCCGTCCCGGGGATCAACTCGATTCCGAATTCAACATCTCTATCTGGAGGAAGGCCAGGTAATTCGTCTGGGAACACATCCGGAAACTCACATACTACTGGGATCTGATGGATAGGAGTAACTTCCATGGCACAGGTCACACTCACAAGATCTGTTCTTTTAGGCAATGGTACCTGAAAAGTACCCTCTGCCTGGGGATCTTTAAGGGTAAGCATCCGACTGCTTGTATCTATGACTGCTTCCCAGTCTTTCATCCAGTTCATTCCTATTATTACATCCAAAACTAGCCCAGGCATAACTACCAGGTTCACTCTGAACTTCCGACTACCTAACTCAAGGGTTGCCCCTCTAACCATCTTATTGGTTAACACATCAGCTCCTGCTGAACTTATGCGATAACCATAACTCAATTCTGTGCATAGTTGTTCATGCTTCCGTGCAAATGCTTGACTCATAAAAGAATGCGAAGATCCAGAATCAAAAAGAACAACTGCAGGGTGATGGTTCACAAGAAACTTACCGGCAGTTACAGGCTCTCCCTCAGGAACTTCATCAATGGCGGTGTGGTGCACACGGGCATTGTAAGTCTGTTGCTTCTTTTTAGGCGGATAAGGGCAGAACTTGGAAAAGTGGCCTGGCTGACCACAGTTGTAGCAGGGCCCTTTCACTGTACCAGCAGACCCTATTGCTCCCTTGGAGTTGCTCTGTTCTGCAGCTGCGTTGGTCTTTGTTGGTGGCACTGCCATCTTGTACGGTTTCTGTGGCCCCTTGTAGTTCTGAGTTTTATGCTGCGGCGGCCTGAACCTCGCACCAGGTGCGGACGGACGATAAGATGGACGGTTGGCAGGGACAACTCTGGACTGGGATGATCCTGACTCGAACACTCTCTTGCGATTCTTGGATGCGGTGTAAGCATTATTGTTCTTCTCTTGCTTCAAACAGTCACTGATAAAGTCGTTGAATCTGTTGCGGGTATTGGTACCCACATGCTTCATCATCTTCGGACTCAACCCTCTCTTGAAACTAGCAATCTTCTTTGCATCTGTGTCAACCATGTCTGGAGCATAGCGGCACAAATTATTAAAGGCATGCAGATACTGTGTCACTGTCTTGGTACCCTGATTCAAGGCTAAGAACTCTCCAAGCTTCATCTCAACCAACCCTGGGGGAATATAAACTCCCTTAAAAGCTTCAGTAAAATCCCTCCAAGAGATCTGGGTATTAGGAGGAAAAGTACTGCGGTGATGCTTCCACCACATTCCTGCTGGTCCTTGTAACTGATGTGCAGCATACTCTACTTTCAGAACTTCTGTCATCCTTAACACACGGAACTTATCTTCCATAGTGTTAATCCATTCCTCGGCATCAAGTGGCTCTGCTGCTTCTTTGAAAATAGGTGGCCTCGTATCCATGAAATCCTTGAAACTGCTGTACTGGTTCACTCCATGGCCACCACCTTGGTTATTTCCTCTTTGAACATTTTCCGCGATGGTACGCAGAAAGTCTTCCATATTCCTCTGTGATTGTTCAGTACTGCGCTGACTTCCAAGGAACTGTGTGAAGAACATTTCTGCGGTAAGCGGCGGAGGAGGGGGCAAATGTGGTTCTGGACGTGGTTCTTGGTGGTTGACATTGTTGGCACCACTTCCACCAGCTCCTGCACCATTGCCACCAGTCTCAGCGGCTTCATACGTAGCACGACGAGTGTTGGCCATCTGCATATTTCAGTAACAAGCACCATTGAGTGAGGTTGTAAAATGATGTCCGAATGAACAATTATGCCATACTGAATTCATTGGAGAGAACAAGTCATACAAGAAAACAGAGGCGCAATAATTTCATTCCAATTAAACAACAGCACCAATTCAGTTACTTCAAATGCAACATCATGTTCCATACAACCACGTTGCCAGCATACATACACTGGACTTTTATGCGTTCGGGTATCGCATACACAACCAAACTCCAAAAGATCGTCAGTCTCAAGGTCGAACAGGATACATCATGATACATGAAAACCAAAAGAAGGCCATCGCGTCAAGCCTAGCTACTAACGCAGGACACTATCCTACTCCTCGGGGCCATCGTCGATGTCGGAGGCGTCGCCATCGCTACCTTCAGCAGCGGCGTCGTCGTCGAGGTCCATCTGAGCGGCGTTCGGAGGAGCATACGGGCCCATCCCGTTGTAGAGGGCATGGAACTCTTCATGCAAGTTGGCATTGTACTCTTCTAGCTCATCGACCCTCTGCCTCAGAAGGTCCCTTTCGTTCCAGGCTTCATTCCTTTCTTGTACTAGCTGCTCCAACAGGCGATCTGCATTCCTGTTGGCCTGGGTCAGCCTCTGAACCTGCTGCATGGAACTCTCGCCTATCTCGAGGGCTCGGTCCCGCTGCAAGCTCATATCAGCCAACTGCTCCTGCAAGCCAGCTATAGCACGCGCTTGCTTTTTCTTCTGCTTCCTTGCTTCAATCCGATCATCACCACGTAGGCCAGTCAAGGTCCAGTAGGTATTCTCCAGACCTTGGTATGCTCTGATGGCTGCATACATGGCACTCATGGTGTGATTGTCACTAGCCCGTCCTTCACTGGGGCCTCTAACCAGGGCACTTCCTTGCGGCTGTACCCAAATGGCGTCACGAGGATCATCTCTCGGGAAGGTACCGGCCAAAGCTGCTGCTAACTCCTGGGGAAATCTGCTCATGATGTCTCGGATGACGCGAAAAGCTGCGCCCTCTGCACCCTCGACTGGAGTGCGTCCTTCGAACTCCAGATGCCAACCATCCCATTCTGGCGCATCACCAAGAGCAGGGACGGTGATCTCTACCACAGCAAGTCCATCTTCAGCTAGCTGACTCTCGCTCCAAGAGTAAACTGGCTCTTGTCCCTCCGGGTACCCCACATCATGGAGCACTCTCCAAAGCAAGGTGGGCATGCCAAACTCGCTTAGAAAAGTGTCCGTGTTGCGGTGCTCCCTCGGGGCTAGCTGACGACGGGGTGCTCTTCCTCCAGTGGACTTGCGGGCAGTCTGCTTCGTGCGGGCCATCTGTAGCACAAGTTTTAAATTACCCGGTGAGAACATATTTTAGTTGAGGTCACTTTTTATCGAAATGGGATAATCCTTTTATAAGGGGAGGAATGCATGCCATGAATGGAATGCACAAACAATATGATGCATGCACGAGTCTGACGTTCTCACAAACTTATGAAAAAGCATCTAACGGTGAATTCGGTGGCATACAACGATCTCTCTTATACGTAATTAATTCGATCTACACGATACGCTGTTATGTACCTGCAGAAAACTCATTTCAGCCCATTCCCCATGAATGCATGAAAGCAGTAAATCTACCTACACGCTTTACACGAATCCCCAGATGCGTGTACAACGGTAGTAACTACCCAAACACATCGCCCTATTGACGGCATCGCCTCAACGGACGGAACACCCACACATGCGACACTTTTATAAAAACATGTGTAAAACATGTAATTATCCAAGTATCATATAAGCACTTTCCCTAGATCGGCGGTGTATCCGATCATGCTCTCACAACTCACACTTACCGAAGCGTAGAGGTAACTGATCCATACATTACCACTCAATTAAGTGGCACTCATACAATAGCACGCCGTATGAGCAACGAAAAAGAAATATGGTGCAGAACCCCAAGTTAGTACTTAAATAGCCACCTAGAGTCCTTAACTGGGCATACAGGATATGACCACTGGCACACTTTTTAGTTTCAAAATCACTCTTTTTAAGCAAGGTTTTGGTTTAAATACACTTATGAACAGTAATTACGCTAAACCATGCTCCGATACCAGCTGTAACAGAACCGCCCAATTATACGAGATTAAGTAAGAAAATCATCCAACGGACGGACAATTTACCAAACTTAAGCCCGTATAACCCGGTAGTCCGTGAAATCTCGACGGATTTCAAACCATTTCACATCACAGCCAAGATCGTAATAAGTTCAGCGATTACCTTCATAAGTTACACAGTAGTTTGCGGCACAAAATACATCGGAGTTTAAACATAGTTATTACAAACCGGTTTCAAATAAAGTAGCGGAAGCATTAGTTCAAGGCACACACACACACACACATCCTTTCCAAAATACAGTGCCAGCTTGCGATCATCTCCCACAAAAGCATCAGGCGAGGAGTAGTGAGTGACCATTGCCCATGGTCCTAGGCTTCGCCCATCGCAGGGTAGAGACAGTTGATACAATAACCATAGTACATCTGTCCATCTGCAACAAGTGGGAACAAAGCCCTGAGTACGAGAAGGTACTCAGCTAGACTTACCCGACAGAACCAAAACAAAAAGACTCCAAGGATCATGATAGGCTTTTTGGTGGGGTAGCTGACTCATTTGCAAGAAAAGCATTTTTAGCTTATCAAAGCATTTACTAAGCATGTTATCTTTTAAATCTTTATTCTCCTGTCAACTATGTTTGCACTTTATGCTAAAGTAACCATGTAATTAAGCAAGCAAGGATTACCATTGATCATTAACAATAGTTACCATGTCATTTCCTCATAACTATCCAAGTGTTTCATCAGTATTACTACGATGAAGTAACTCAAGTCAAGTGTTCACTATCCAGTGAACGATGGCGATTCGAATCGTTTATTAACCAGCTGGTAATTTATTCCTCACACAAACCTCACTCACCCGCTAAAGTGAGGTATTGGTCACCGAGTCAACCATTCAGGTAAAGTCGCGAGCTTGCCAGGAACCACATGTACCCGGGGGCCGCCCGACTGCTCTTTGGCCTTATCATCGCGCCCCCGTTCCTGCCACTACTGCTCCGGTACAGTGCGTTGCGGGCAATCTACTCGGCCCGAATAATCTCCCGGCTTCGCGGTCGAAAGGTACTTTATCCGGCCAGCTAAATGTGAGGCATGCGTTCAACATGACCCGAGGCCCGACATCGGACGGTCCTTAATCGACACAGACGGAAGACACTACAGTCCAGAACCCTGCAAGCTTCCGCCCGGTCTCACATTCAATTCCACACTTAGTTATTCTCACGTGACATTTCCTTCACATAAAACCAGGTAATTCCCTAAAGCTCGCGGATGACAGGCAATCACCCGACTTCTACCGGTCTAAGCAAACTAAGCAAGTATTGACCGTGGACACCAGGGTGACAAGGATCGGGTAAAACAAAGTGGAACGAGGTATAATGCAACAACGTTTGCAAACAACTCCTAAACTTAATGCATCAGATTAAGCGAAATTAATAAATAATTCTTTGCAAACCGAGGGAGAAATGCTCCGGGGCTTGCCTCGCTCGAAGGTACTGGGACGATGGTCGGGGCACTCCGGAAGCTCTTCACTGGACTCCTCTTCGGCTTCTGCTGGCTCCGGCTCCTCGGGCTGCTCCTCTGCGTCCTCGGGAACTACTGTCGGAACCACCTCCTGCGATCCTGTATGATGCAGAAGTATGAGTGCAACATGCATAGGTGCAATGCAGAAGTGACATGAGATGATGAAGATGCGGAATGCAAGCGATGAAGTGAATATGTTACATTATCAGATCATGTGGAACTTATGACTCTTCTACAAGGTAGTCTACGTCATCCAAGAACATGTACTCGAAAACTACCACTACTATTCTCTACCATGCAAGGGTACTTGACTAACAAGGTGCTTCAAAGATACACCAAAGTATACTTTACTAATTATCTTTGCATTAAAGAATAAAATGGAAACCCTAATTAGCCCTACATTTGAACAGCAACACATATTTTAGTAGCTCAGAAAAATCTTAGAAAATTACAGTGGATTACTACTATCAAAACTAGCATGACACAAGATTTTTACTGCATTTGGATATTTAGAACTTACTATGCAAAAATAACAAACTAAGGCCTAAAATAGACATTTAAACTACTTTACATTTTGAAAAGTATCAAACAACAGATTTAGGAATTTTTCTACTATCTACTACCTAAACAAACACTATAGAAAAATTATCACTTGCATGTTTTATTCAAATTTATTTAAATAACAAAAATAACAATTATTGGTAACAAAAAGCATTTGAACTACAACTACAAATTTTTACACAGAACAACCATGAAATAAAATTACCCTAGCAAGCACAGGGCATAACAGAATTAATAAACTTGGAATCACATTTTTCTGAAGCCTATAGATTTTTCTACCCATTTTTCAAGTTATCAGCAATATTCATGATTTAAATAAAAGTCTACAGAAAAGTATTCCAAAAATGACATGCAATAATTTTCCCAAGTAGATCTGATGAATAGGAACCTAGGAAAATTTGTTCCAACCAATTTGGAGTTAAAAGGAGTGCACAACTATTTTCTAAGGCATTTAAATAGAATAAACAAAAATCATTTCTGAAATCCTTTTAAATTTCATCCCCTAAACTGCTAAACACACCCGGCTATACACCCACCACCCGCGCCAGAGAGACAGACAGGCGGGACCCAGCGGGTCAACTGACCCCACCGGTCAGCCGGCCGGAGGCAGGGGAGACCGGCTGACCGGCCGCCGCTCGTCGACGGCGAGCCGTCCGGCGAATGGGATGGCACCAACGCGCACAGCACGTGACCCCGCACCGATGGGTGTACAAAACGGACCCCCTAGCCATAGCGGATGAGGTCGCCGGCGGCAATGGCGGCCGCGGTGGCGCTGCGCGAGGTGCGCCGGCCAACTCCGGCCCCAATGGCCCGATCCGAGCTTGGCGTGAGCAACGAGGTGACGCAGGGAAGCGGATGGAAGGGAGAGAAAGGAGTGAACGGGCTCCGGTGGTGGTTGGCCACGGCGGCACGCACTCCGGCGAGGTGTCCGCCATGGCGGAGCTCGCCGATTCGGTGAAAAGGGTTCTCACCGGGGCTCAAACGATGCGGAAGATGGAGTAGCAGGTGCGGCTGAGCAAAGCGGGGCTCGTGGCTCACTGGAGGCGGCAATGACGCGGCGGCGAGTGAGCTGAGCAGCGGCGACTCTCCTTGCGGCAATGGCGGAGACGCGAGCTCGGCTCCGAGCGACTGGTGACGCGAGGAGGGGACGCGGGCGGCCAAATAGGCGATCTCAGGGGCGCGTGGCGTCTTCGTGGCGGCAACGGCCTGACCGGTGGGGGCAGCGCCGGCGTACGGCCTCCACTTGGCGCGTTCGGCCCGACGGCGGTCGGCCACGACGCCTGAACCCGGAACCCTGTAGCTTCGATTCAGTGAACCCATCCGACGACTGACAGCGCGATTTCATCGATCAAAAACTTTTAAACGGTGATGATCTAGCTCTAGGTCAAGTTAACAAAGTTGGAGATTGAAGTGAGATCTACAACTTTGCTAATTAGAGCTTGAACTGATTCGGTCAGGTTAGGGAGATACCAGGCTCCAAACAGGGGTAAAAGAAACTGAAATGCACAATTATGACTTAGAAAAATTTTAGTGTTGAGTCAGCATCACAAATCTGACTTGTGGGCCCAAAATGAACATGTTGTGCTCATTTTCATGACTTGGTCACAAAATAACTTTTGTTCCTTAAGTATTTTGCTACAACTTTGTTTTAGGTTGCTTTGACATGCAAGCATTCTAAGTGGTACTTTTTGAACAGTCAAACCAGAAAGTCCTGGGGTCAAAACAAGTCAAACCATGCTTGGACTCTTAATTGGGCAACATGATTAACATGAACATTGTTCCAATTGACTTTTTGAGCATAGCTAAGATGTTTAACAGTATAATTAGCTACATCACACATTGGTCATACCAAACACTATTGGTACTGAAATAATGAAAACACTGAAAATGATGCTCTTGCTTCTATTGATATATGCTCATGAATGGATTAATGATGCTCATGAATGAAATGCAAGTGAAATTAGGCAAGACTAACACCAGGGGTGTTACATTGAGAGGCCTAAGGATCATAATGTCATTGGAACAAGATGGGTCTTTTGCAACAAGCAAGATCAAGATGGAATAGTAGTAAGGAACAAAGCAAGACTAGTGGCTCAAGGTTACACACAAATAGAGGGTCTTGACTTTGGTGAAACTTATGCCCTGGTTGCAAGATTGGAAGCAATTAGGATCTTACTTGCCTATACTTGTGCTCATAATATCAAGCTATATCAAATGGATGTAAAGAGTGCATTTCTCAATGGGTACATTCAAGAAGAGGTGTATGTGGAGCAACCTCCCAATTTTGAAGATGACAAGAAACCCAACCATGTATATAAGTTAAGGAAAGCTTTGTATGGATTGAAGCAAGCACCTAGAGCATGGTATGAAAGATTGAGAGACTTCTTGCTATCTAAAGGATTTGTCATGGGCAAAGTGGATACTACTCTCTTTACCAAGAAGATTGGAAAAAGATTTATTTGTGTTGCAAATATATGTTGATGATATCATCTTCGGTTCAACCAATCAAGAGTATTGTGATGAGTTTGGAAAAATGATGGCAAAGGAATTTGAAATGTCAATGATCGGTGAACTTAGTTTCTTTCTTGGACTTCAAATCAAACAAATGAAGGAAGGAACATTTGTGAGCCAAACCAAATACATCAAAGATATGCTCAAGAAGTTTGGCATGGAAGATGCAAAGGGCAATATAACCCCAATGGGCACTAGTGGAAGCTTGGATAGTGACAAGAATGGCAACATGGTGGAATCCTAAATTAGATCTCTCTGATTTCGGGTGAATATAAATCTTAATCCAAATAGGAAAAATGTAATAATATGGACAACTAGGAATCTTAATCCAATTAGATCTTTCCAACTCCGAGTAACCGGAACCAGAATCTTAATCCAAATATAAAAAATATAAGAATAGAAATTTAATAAAGAGGAAAGAAGGTAGAATTTCTTTGTTTAGTTTCTATACCTAATAATAAAGAGGCAAAATTTCAGGCTTTTTTTCGTCTATCCATTTGTTTGATCCCTCTCCCTCTAACTACCAGATAATGGAGAGTTTCTTCCGTCCGGACTTATATATACCCGTGGATACGAAGTTCAATTCCAAAATGTATTGGGTTAATATGTTTGTCAACTCTCCTATTTTTATATGATTATTATTGGACACAAGTTCTCAAATTCTAATCAAATACGATTGATTATTGTTGCTCTATATTTTTATATGATTATTATTGGACACTTGTTCTTATAAGGTCTCTTCTATTTTTATGACTACTACTAGACACGAGTCCTTATAAGGTAATGTAGATAGTTCAAATCCTAATCAAAGACGACTGATTGGAGATTAAATTGAAAGCACATACCAATAGAGGTAGCCACGGGTTGAAATCAGACCGCCTTGGTGCAACCTATTGAAAGCACGACGAGGCTTGCTATGTCGTCCTAAACAGACTCCATGTGACTGAGGATGAGCTTGACAAGGAGGTTAGCAACTTGGCATGGAGGCAGTCACTAGAGCGCTGGGCCTGCCAGGCCACCTGCCGGAGCCACCGGTCTACCTTGTCGTCCGCTGGTTGCATCGTGCCACACACCGGACCATGCAACCTGCTTGAGCCGCCGGCCTGCTGCATCGCCTGCCCGCCACGTTGAAAGCTCTATGTTTGGTGTTGGTAATTAGTGACAATGCCTAAGTACTAATCCTATGCCTAAGTTGTATGTAGCATATGAGGATTAGTACATTCCAAGGTTGGTGGCAAGATGGACATGGTGATCATGATGGCCACACTTGGATTTGGATGCAACCCTACGTGATCAAGGCAAAGGTATATGCTTAAGGGTTGTGTTTTAGTAACCAAGACACCTAGTGGGTGTGGTTACATTATAGGATAGATAGCCGTACTATAAAGAGGGGAATGACGCGGCTATTGAACTCCTAAGTGCCTCTAGGTGTGCATTTCATGTCATATGCATGTGGATAGAACTAATAACGCCTCGAAAAATGATTGTGAAAATGCTAACACACATGCACATGATGATGGTCACTTGGTGATGTTAGCACGTTTGCGAAGGCGGTGGAGTTTGAGCGGTAGAGAGGGTTTGGGGTCCTCTCTCCCTCCCGCCGAGCCTGCGAGGCGGGATTCAGGCGTTTTCGAGGAATTGAAACGCCTATTTTCCACTTCGCCGAAAGACGGAAAAGAAACAGAGGCGAACGGAGGTCACAGTGGTGACCGGACGCTGGACCGGACGCGGTCTCTATTTGACCGGACGCGTCCGGTCAGTGTTCAGCGTTTGCGCGTGTCTCAGCGTTTTGATCGGACGCGCAGCGCGTCCGGTCACTGTCGACCGGACGCGTCCGGTCGTTCAGGGAGCTTACTGGACTCCAACCGGACGCGGGCACTGTGGCGTCCGGTCGGTTCACCAGCGCATCCGGTCACTGTTTCGTTGTGCGCTGCTCTGGCTTGACCAGCGCGTCCGGTCAGTCACGGGACCGGTGCGTCCGGTCGTGACCAGCGCGTCCGGTCGGCGTTTCGAAAAAGAGCCGTTGCGCGATCGGTGCGTCCGGTCCGCGCGACCACCGCGTCCGGTCAGCGCGACTTCGGTTGTTTCAAGTTCCTAACGGCTATATTCGAAGGGGTACGTCTATATATACTCGTTGGCCGGCTCAAAGCTCCCTCTCTTGGACATTTGACATACTTGTGAGCACTTTGAGCTAAGCAACTCCCCTCCCACTCATCTCTCTTGCTTCTTTGCATATTCGAAGTGAGATTGAGTGATCCAAGTGCATTTGCATTGTGAGATAGCATCTAGTTGGCACTTGGTGGTTGATTTGCTGTGGGATTCTTGTTTCTCTTGGTGGTTGCCGCCACCTAGACGGCTTGGAGCAGCTTGGAGGCGTTGGCAAGAGTTGGTGATTGTTCTTGGCCACCTCCGGTGATTGTGAGGGGTTTGTGCCTACCTTGGCGAAGCGCCAAAGGCAACGTTAGTAAATTGCTCGTGTCATTGCAACATTTTGCCATTTGGTAGGTTCTTGTGGTGCCTTTTGAGAGGCTCAGTGTGTGACCGATTAGCCACCGAACCACGTGGTGAAGAGGGACACAACGGGGACTAGCGTGCCGGCAAGCACGTGAACCTCGGGATAAATCTTTGTGTCATCACTTTCATATTGTGATTGATTGATCCCAGTGTTCGGTTGTCTTGGTATTCATAGTTGATCATATTGGTTGGCAATACTTCGCCCCTCGGTGAAACTCTCCTAACTCAACTCCGCATTACTTTCTTAGTTATTTTTGCTAGCTAGTTAGCTTTGCTAGAGTAGCTCTTTTGTGTAGCTTGCTAGTTGTAGTTGTAGTTACCTTCTCGGTTTGACTTGTGCGGTTGAGTGCCATTATACTAGAATTGTGAATTGGATAGGTGGCTTGCAAACACCCCGTAGGCTAAGCAAAACTCGCATCTCGCTACTTGTTGTATTGATAAACTTGTTTAGCTTGTCTTTGTAGAAATTTTTTAAAAAAGGCTATTCACCCCCCCTCTAGCCATCAAGACCTTTCAGCTACCCACACAAGGCACCAGTTTGTCATGCCACCTGCGCGTCTATGGCACTGTATGCCCAAGCCACTCAACTGTTGTGCTACGCATGCGAGCGGACTGGTGCGTTGGTCGCCTCGCCTGACGCTCCACTCACCCGTTCTTGCATGCTGTCATGTCTTCTTGCTGTATCAGATGAGGGACGGAGCTACAGGGTGGTCCCTGTAGGCCGTGGACCACCCTGCGCTCGGCCCAACCCAACCAAGGCCCATAGGTAGTGCCACGACTCACTCAGTCGCTCAGGATCTTCCGGCTGCTGCCGTCAGTTCATCTCCAATCGTATTCTTTGCTTTCCTTCTTTCGCGTGGTGTGTGGTGCAATCGTGGCCTCGTGGGGTACTGGGGTCGGTGGACGGCCGCGACGCAGCTGCTGCCGGCGGCGAGCACCAGTCGGCCATCGCTCATCGGACTCTGGCATCGGCATCTCCACGATGGCAAACGCAAAGCAGCAGCCCAGCAGGTAGACTCCAAGACTGAATTGCTGAGCCAACGTTAAGCCTGCTGGCTGCTGGCCTGCTGCCCTATCCGTCATTGATCTATCCGTATTCTCCTTTAGTCACAAGTACATATGTTTCTTCTTTTCCTTTCAGTTTCTTCAATTTCAATATATGATCGGTTCAGTGATCTGCGATCTGCACAGGCAGTCAGATAGGAAAAGTGCACAAGCCATACGGTATGCAAAACTGATTTTTTTTTGTGCAAGTGCAACACTAAATTATTTTATTTCAATATATGATTTTTGCAGTATTGGATTATTGGTTTGATATATTGAAATATTATATAATTCTCTTGGAGAATTGTTGAAACAGAGGGATAAACTTCATCGTTAGGTCTATTTACTTATCAAGTTGGTTTAGCATTAAAAATATTTAGACAATGGACCACCGTAGCTACAAATCCTGGCTACGCCAACTGCCTCAGATGGCACGAAAGAAGAGGAGTGGATTTATGTGCTGCATATGGATGATTGAGTGGAGGATTGGATGAGCGAGGGTGTTGTCGATAAATGGCAACTAAGTATTTTTCTTCTCTTTTTATTTGTTTGTTTTCTTTAAAATTAGTTTGTTAGGCCTACGGCGTCATTGAGATGTATAGGATGTACCTCAAATCACATGTCCTATGTTTCAGAGCAACATTCCAAACTTCCACAAGCAAAGATATTTTGCTACATTTATTTCTGTATGATATAAATAATTCATCAAACTTAGAAAAAAAAATGTCATGTACTCTAATTCTATGTTCGAACGTTGTTTGAAGTACTTGACCACATTGTCGACAATGGCAGCCGGGAGAAGTGACTATGTAGGTGAAAGGTCATGATTTACTCGATCAACAAGCATGGAGTCTCTCACGATTTTGAACATACTATTTTCTAGAGTTGTGCTCTGTTTTTTTGTGTGATCCTAGACATACTTATTTTCTATAGAGATATATATTATAGTTTTTCTCCGTTGCAACGCACGGGCACCTTTGCTAGTCTTTTTCTGAAAAAGAAAAAAATACTAGCTTACTCGTACACCTATGGGGAAAAACAGCAAAAATACAAGCCTAGTCAGGGATCGTACCCAGATCTCCATATAAATAAATAAATAATAGAAAATCATATAAATTATAATAAATAAATAATAGAAAAGTAACCGCAGCGCACCACATGTTTTATATGTCTATAACAAAAAAATTCTATTCAATGAGTAGTTAACACCTTAGTGTTTACGGGACAAAAGAAGTGTAAAAACATGGCATTGCATACATTAGATTAAAATATCTAATGTCCATGTTAGAGAAATCTGCATCCATGCATGGTAGAGAGTTTGATTCAAAACAAAATGAAATTGATGATGCAATCAATGTCTAGAGTTAGATTCTAAGACAAAACACGGCTATACAAGTTTGTAGGCCTAAGCATAATTAACCAAATCCGATGGAAATGAAAATTTTGTTTCCTGATATTGAGGAACCGCAATAACTGAAGAAAATTTGGTTCGACAAATTTTTATGAGTCCTTCAAAAGAGTCACCAAACTCGATATGTAACTCTACCAACACATGGATGCTATAAAGTTAAAGTTATGATATCATTATGAGTACATTTTTGTGCCTTAATTATGACTAAAGAAAAAATTCTAGTAAGACTTGTTTTACCTTAACATTAGATAGTTTTTCCCGTTGCAACGCACGGACATATTTGCTAGTTAAGTTTATATCCCAATCTCTCACCGTCTCCTCTCGCGGAGGGTGAGTTCTAAAGGTTTCCCTTATTTACCTGTGTCTGTGTCACTTTCCAAGTAGTCCTTTCTTATTTAATCAAAGAAAGGGCTTCAAAATCCAGAATTGCTAACAAACCAAGGATATAAGAATATTCATTAGGTTAATTACTTTTCTGTGTTCATTAGTGAACTTCCCCAGATAACAAATGTCTAGAATCTCCAGATAAGGAAGTACTCTTGTCAAAACACAACCGCTAACTACAGATAATTCTTCATTTGCTCCTTGGTTTAGACATTAGAACAACACTAGATCTTAAGTAATTGTGGGAACGGACCTCCTAAAGCACCAGACCTTTTTAGAACCAATTGCAAGTAAAAGTATAGTCTTTGCAGCAAATTAAACAATAGTATCACAAGTTCACAACTATGAATGCTCATGGGCCCAGGAGACTAACATCTTGCGGGCTGGGTACTGTGCTCATCTCCAAGCGAGCTGTCTTTTGTAGCAGCACAAAACCTAACTTGTTGGATATTTCTGATTTGAAATTATACATAATCAATCTTGTGGTGTGCTTTTTCCTCCCTCCACAATAGCTTCGCCTTTCCCACACAAGTAAAGAAGACTTGGGAAGGCGGCGGCTCTAGAATCAGACTTCGGGACGTGGATGGTACCGGCTGCCGTAGCAACGATATGGTGGCCAGCGCAAAACAAGCAGAGGAGCTAGAAGAGGAGGCGTGACACCGCAACACACGTACGGTTATGGTTTCGATGGATGGGTAGGTGGCTCGTCATGTCATCTTGGTTTCCTCTAATATTTCAGAGTTCATTGCCTCCGTCCATAACTTCATATATAGATTCTTACAAGATATAAGCATGGCAGGTAGCTCTATCTCTTGCAACATTTTGGAAGGATGGAAAATCCTAGGCATAGTGGTAGGAGTATATATAATAGTCATGAGTGCTGATATAGCTTATAAGCATGCAAATTGTTAGCGCAAGTCATCCAAAACTGTTGATGTATCATTCATTTATCATGAGTGTAGTGCACTCAAGAATCATCCGGCATCAGTACTTTAGATGGCATGATGCATGAATGCAATTGTGGTGGTGACAAATTAAACTCTTGGCTTAGATGAAATAATATTATTTTAATAATTAATGGTAGATCTATAAGGTGTAATAATAAAATTGAAGATTTAGGTGTCAATCGGTGAACTAAAAGCCGATAAGAGTCTACTCGGTGTTCCAGGAGCAGATACGAACCTGTCGGCAATTGGATTGCCAATAGGAGGCCTCACATAGTACGGGCATCCGTTGACGTGGGTGTTATCATTGCCGATAGAGTAATCGACATTCCAGGGCCGATATCTTCCAGCCACACACGGCCACGCGATATTAGTGGATGAATGTGTTTTTCTTTCTTTTTCTATGGTTAGTTATTTATTGATAGTTAGATAAAAAATTAGTATATATTTTAAGCACATATTTAATATGTATATGTATTTACCTATTCAGAAGATGTAGAATCATAGTTGCTTAGTTAGGAAAAATTACTTCCCCTCCCTCTCCAATGACTCTTCGGCAACCTCCGACCACGGGCTGGCTCATTCTCATCCAGGAAAACAGACATGACTGGTTGCACCACCACAGGCTGGATCACAAGATGCAGCCTTACTAAACACAATAGAACCGATAACTTTGATTAATAGGAAAAGTCTACTTAATTAACCCCCTCAACTATTGGTGGTTGTCTACTTCGTCCTCTCATTTATGAAACCAGATATAATACACCTCAAATATTGAAAACCTTCTAAATAACCCCTGAGGTGGTTTTAAAGGTGGTTTTGCTGACGTGGCATATTAAAAAGTCTATATAACCCCCTAACCTATCTAGGGTTGACTGTATGACCCCCTCAACTATGAAACATGTTATTATAGCCCATAAAACATCAAATAATATTCAAATAAGGTGGAGTAGGAAACTAGATGGTGCTCATCGGACGGTAGCACAAGCCTGAAAAAGTTTAGAGAGGGGGCGGCCAATGGCTGGGTCTGTGTGCAAGCATGTGTGCTTAGGCTAGTGTGGTGGGATACGATGTCCAAATGACCCTATGTGACCATCATTTGAATATTATTAGATGCTTTAAGTGCTACAATATCATATTTTTTAGTTGAGGGGGCATGCAGTCAACCCTTGATATGTTAGGGGGTTATATAGACTTTTTAGTAGGTAACGTCAGCAAAACCACTTTCAAAACCGCCTCAGAGGTTTTTTAGATGGTTTTCAATAATTTGAGAGATAGAATACCTGGTTTTATACGTGAGGGGGTGAAGTAGACAACCACCGATAGTTGAGGGGTTAAGTAGACTTTTTCCTTGATTAATATCAAATCTAGCAAGAGATCAAATGATGTAGCCTACTGAAGAACTCGCCGAGAATTACATTACTCCTACTCCTAGTGCGATGTCATGAAGCTGTAAAAATATATTGTGTATTGATCGAGAGATGAAAAATATTACAGTAGCCGAGGTCTATATTTGTACCCTAGGCCGATACAGAGTCCTAGACAATATGACTAGCCAATTCTTGTGTAAAAAGAAAATAATATAATTTGAACTCCACGATTTCCTTTCTGGCAGAGTCCGATTTGTTACGCCTGAGCTGATACCGCTGGCGTCGTGATTTTCACGATCCATTCCAAAAATTTGGTGTAAACAAAAAGAAAAACAAAACATCCTGAGTACGCCGAAACTTGTCACACCACCATTACGAGTTTACCATGCTTCAAGTTTCAACATATCATCCTTGATTTAAAAATAATATATAGAATCATATTAGAATAGCATACCCATGGAATAAGCCTCTTAGGATTTGGATTAGTGGTAATAGGATAAATACTCCCTCCATCCTATAATAAGTGCACTTCTAGAGTTCAATTTTTTTTAAAAAAATAAGTGCATATCTGGGTATAAGACAAACTAACTTTACTGGTCTATTTATACTTTCTCTCTTCCCAAAGTGCAAAGATTACACCTTTATAGGGGTATATATGTAATTTCTCACTAACTTTGATATCTTTACCTAAACTGTGTAATTAGTTATTATTTTTACCTATATTTACTACTTCATGCATGGGTCCAAAGATTGATGTGATGGAGAGAGTAAAAAAATTCTAACTTTTTATATGCATCTAAACAAGGCGGAAGGTGTGTTCTACTGTATTTTAGGCCACGTCTGAATTAGACAGCAGTGCTCGTGTTATATTTTATTTATGTTTTGAAGAATTTCAAAATATTAATTCTCATCTGGCGTCTGCATGCAGAAGATGGCCGTGCTCTTGCAGGTTGTAGGCGTTATGCAACTGGGAAATAGGCCAAGACACACGTGAATAGGGTGTGTCAGGTTCCATTTAATTCCTAGCTTGGCTAGCTTTCTGAGCCAAACTAGACTTAGGCCTTGTTTAGATCTCAAATTTGGGATCCAAACTTTACATAGTAAATATCCTGTCACACTATAGCAATTTTGTTTTTATTTGGTAATAATTGTTCAAATATTGATTAATTAGGCTTAAAATATTCGTCTCGCAAAGTACAACAAAACTGTGCAATTAGTTTTTGATTTCATCTACATTTAATACTTCATATATGTGCCGACATTTTGATGTGATGGAGAATCTTCTTTTTGCATAGTAGAATTTGGGGTGAAATTTGGTTATCTAAACATGGCCTTAGCTAGGTTGGCACAGGCTAACACACTTGTTTGGTTGGAGTGATTGCTTAAGTCTAGCTAAATTTTGGTATGTTTAGTTAACTGGTTTTGCTGGAATAGAATCAGCTCCTCTTTCATATTGTAAAGTTACCCATCTGAGGCATTTCATCGAACATGTGCCGTGCGGTGGTGACGTAGCTCCGGTAGATCGAAAAGCATGTTGTGCCGGCGTGGTGACGCATCTCAGTGGCGGTGTGTTGACGCGGAGCAACCCCGGCGTGTCATTGCTCATGTCATTGCAACCTTTTGCCATTTGGTAGGTTCTTGTGGCGCCTTTTGAGAGGCTCGGTGTGAGACCGATTAGCCACCGAACCACGTGGTAAAGAGGGACACAACGGGGACTAGCGTGCCGGCAAGCACGTGAACCTCGGGATAAATCTTTGTGTCATCACTTTAATATTGTGATTGATTGATCCCGGTGTTCGGTTGTTTTGGTATTCATTGTTGATCATATTGGTTGGCTCAATACTTCGCCCCTCGGTGAAACCCTCCTAACTCAACTCCGCATTACTTTCTTAGTTATCTTTGCTAGCTAGTTTGCTTTGCTAGAGTAGCTCTTTTGTGTAGCTTGCTAGTTGTAGTTGTAGTTACCTTCTCGGTTTAACTTGTGCGGTTGAGTGCCAATATACTAGAATTGTAAATTGGATAGGTGGCTTGCAAACACCCCGTAGGCTAAGCAAAACTCGCATCTCGCTATTTGTTGTATTGATAAACTTGTTTAGCTTGTCTTTGTAGAAAATTTTAAAAGGCTATTCACCCCCCCCCTCAAGCCATCAAGACCTTTCAGACCTCCGCCGTCACGATTTGTCTTCCTCCGTGCCGCACGGGACCATCTCCACACATCGCGTGGTTGAACAGGATGGCAGGAGTGCATGCGGTGTTGCCATCCGAGAGGTGAGGGGAGCCAATACGAGCGCTAGCGGTGAGGCGGGGAGGATGAGCATGCAGCGGACCTCCGATGGCCAGGCTCGTCGGGCGGGGCAGTGATGCGGGCCAAAGGAGCAGAGGTGAGCAGTGAGGAGAACGAGAACGGGCTAGCTTGGGCCTGGCTCTAGAAAAACACCCAACTCATGTGTTTTTCTGGAGTCCAGGCTAAGTTCCCCTAGGTGGCTTGCTAGGGCCTGGCTAAGGCCTGTTCAGCCAACCAAATAGGCTCAAGTTGGCTCCAGCAAACCCTGGCTAGGGGATAGCCAGGGAACCTAACACACTCGTAAACTCTGCACCGAACATTTTACCGATGCACGTGTTAACTGCTTGATCACCTGAAGAGAGAGGGCATGAATGCACGCGAAGGAGATATATATAAATAAATATAATAGATTTGCTCGTTCGTAGTCTCCTGCTATGTTGCAAAACCATCAGTCACCTGCCTCCTCCGTTCGATTCACGCTTGCCCAATCCCTGGCCGTCGATTCACCCATGCCCACACCCGCGTCCACAGCAGACGGAGAAAAGAGGTGGTGACGTAGCTCCGGAAAATTGAAAAGCATGTCGCGCCGGTGTGGTGATACAGCCCAGTGGCGGTGTGTCGGCGTGGAGCAACCCTGCCGTGGACAACAACCTTGGATGACAACCGTGGCCATCGCAAGCACACCTTGCACGAGCTCCGTTAAGACCCCCCAGCCGTCCTTGTGAGAACTCCATCGTCGTGAGACCTCCTCCGCATGAGCCGGCAGCCGCACGACACACCACCTTCTCGTTGCCCGTGATTCGTCCTCCTCCGTCGGCGAACGAGCACGGTGAATGACCTCCTCCGCCACGATTCATCCTCCGCCCGCGCCACGACGGACTTGCTCCGCCACAATTTTTCCTACTCCCGCGTGATTCGTCCTCCTTCGCCGGCGAATGAGCATGGGACCTCCTACACCATGATTCGTCCTCCACCCACGCCACATGGGACCTCCACCGCCGCAATTCGTCTTCCTTCGTGCCGCACGGGACTATTTCCACACATCGCGTGGCTGAACAGGATGGTAGGAGCGCATGCGGCGTTGCCGTTCGAGAGGTGAGGGGAGCCAATACGAGCGCTAGCGGTGAGGCGGGGAGGATGAGCATGTAGTGGACCTCCGACAGCCAGGCTCGTCGGGCGGGGCAGTGATGCGGGCCGAAGGAGCAGAGGTGAGCGGTGAGGAGAATGAGCACGGGCTAGCTCCAACCAAATAGGCTCAAGTTGGCTCCAGCAAACCCTAGCTAGGGGATAGCCAGGGAACCAAACACACCCATAAACTCTGCACCAAACATTTTATTGACGCACGTGTTAACTGCTTGATCACCTGAAGAGAGAGGGCATGAATGCACGTGAGGGAGATATATAAATAAATATAATAGATTTGCTCGTTCGTAGTCTCCTGCTATGTTACAAAACCATCAGTCACCTGCCTCCTCCGTTCGATTCACGCTTGCCCAATCCCCGGTCGTCCGATTCACCCACGCCCACACCCGCGTCCACTGCAGACGGAGAAAAGAGGTGGCAGTGACTACTAGGAGAAGATGAGGCAACGGCGACTACCGGAGACGGAGAAGAAGAGGTGGTGGCGACTACCAGAGACGGAGAAGAAGAGGCGGCGGTGGCTACCAGAGACGGAGAAGAAGCGGTGGCGGAGGCAGCGGTTAGGGTTAGTAAATCTCGAACTCCGGTGGGCTTAGAAGAAGGGTCTCGGGCAAGGTAGGCCGGCCAGGCGGTGGAGACAGCGATCGTGCGGTTAGGGGCCCTGGCGATGGGGGAGGTGACTAGGCAAAGGAGGGGCGAGGGCATCGTGGCGAGCTCGTCGGAGCGCTGCCCTAGGGTTAGGGTCGGCGGGGCTGAGGGGGCGGGGGCGGGTTGCAGGTGGCGGGGTGAGGCGGCTCGCTGCCACCGCGAGTAGTGGTGGCGGGGGCTTTGGCGGGGGCATGGAAGATGGCGGAGCTCCGACAAACTTCCTTCTCTTAGGGGGGCGGGGGGGGGGGGTAGGGCGCCGACAAGGGATGAGAGGGAGGAAGAAGACAACTGAAGTCGAGCAAAATATCAGGCACTTGATAAGGATACAGACCCTAAATATAAATAATGTGTTTGTCTAGATACTAGGTGCCATGCATGCATGCGTCGAGACTACTCCTACCAATTTAAATTAAATTAAACAGCATGAACGTACGTAACTCGTCTATCCGGATGGGAGTCGACGATTCTAGGCCGGCCGGATGCGCGCGTGACGCAAACAGAATTTATCAAAGCTATAAGTACAGGTGGTATAGTCATAGTCATAAAGTCCTTGGAACGATTGAGTCGTGAAACATGGTAAGCTCGTTAAGAAAGAGTTTTTCACTATGGGGATAAGATTGATCCACGTTGCCGGGATAGAAGGAATGTGGCACCGTACCATGTTCGGTGAAGACATAGAGTAATATATAACTCGCTTCCAGTTTGCCAGCAGCTAGGCGTCAAAGATCTCGCCGGTATATTATCGTCGACGAACTTCTGGTGCCAATGATATATACTTTTAGGTAGAAAGCTAGGACTAACGCATACAAGGTTTCAATTGCAAATATTGGACACGCTATAAGAAAATCAAACCTTCTTCCAATCTTCCCCATAAACAAGTTCAACCAAATGAGCTTACAATTTAAAATAGATTCACACGTATATATCCTTACCTAATATTTATATAAGATTAAATTCTAGCCTAATAACTTATAAAGCTTTTGAAAACCATAACTAAACTAAAACTATCTAATTTAATAACTTCTGGTCTACAACTACGACGTAGTCGAGCTCGACTGAGCCCAACCAGAGCTTACCATCTTTCTCTGCGATATCGGATAGGGTGACTCTCTTGTCATCTGCCGTCATCTCCTCACGCTGCACGCCTTTAGCATCTAGGCGTACGCCGACAATGTGCTTGCCTGCCGCCGCGTCCGCGCCGTCGATCTTTTCCCGATTTAGCGCGACCCAGTAGCCTCCTCTGCTATCACGCCTGATGTTGTCTGGGTACCCAGGCAAGTCAGCAAAGAGCTCGTAGGTGCCAGCCTTAGGCCCTTTCAGCCAGTACCTGAACAGCTGGCACGGCCCTGTGTGCGCCACCACGACGTGTGTCCGGTCGGCGCTCACCGCTACGCCGTTGGGATACGGCAGACCATCCATGAGAACGATCACACGTTTGGCCCGTGCGTCATACTTCATCAGCCGACCGGAGGAGTCACGGTTTAGCAAGATCTGGGTGTTATGCCGACGCGTGTACGATGTGCTGCTATCTGTGAAGTACACATCGCCGGTGGACTGGTCGACGTCGACGCCGTTGACGAAGGTGAACGCGCCACCGTCGGCCTTGGCTGCCAGCACCTTGGCCTCGCCACCTGCCGGACCGACCTTGAGGAGCCCGTGGTAGGCGTCGGCGATGTACAGATCGCCGGTCCTGACGTTGAACTGGAGCCCTAAGGGGCGGCCGCAGACGTCCTCGGCGTCGCCCGGACGCGCCGGAGAGGCTTTGCAGGATGGGTTGTGGACATAGCTGGTGCTGTAGGCGAAGGTCGTCCAGCCACGGGCGCTGCCGCCCCACCTGAGCACGCGGCCGTCCGAGACGCCGGCGTAGGGACCCTGGCCTCTACGGTCGAAGGCCAGGCTCTCGGCGCCGGTGACGCCGTCAGGGAGAGGTATGTAGTCAAAGGCGGCCGCGCTGGATTCATGCTTTGGAACATGGATGGCCGCCGCCGTAGCAACGGCCTGCTGGCCGGCGCCAAGCAGGCAGAGAAGGAGGCAGAAGACGAGGCGCGACATCGCATGCAACACGCGTGTACGGTTGTGGTTTGATCGATGGACAGGTGGGTAGGCAGGCACCTATCTACGTACGTATATATATATGAGCTCAGTTGTATGCGACGATCTTTCTTTGAGCTCAGTTGTATCGAGTGCGAACACTCTTGGTTGCCTGAGTAGTAGTATACGATTACGACAGGCCGGAGCTAGTTGTTGACGTCCACGGCCACCACCTATTCTTAGCCAGTAAGAACTCTGTTAAATTTTTAATTTCAATTTTAACGGCTTTTATTGTAGCCCATGTCTCATGTCCGTCATGAATCTAAATTTTTATTGTAGCCCATGTCACATGTCTTTATATATGAGCTTGAATTATAACGGCTTTTATTGTAGCCCATGTCTCATGTCGTCATGAATCTAAATTTTTATTTTCATTTTTTACTTTATTAGTAGCACTACTTTTTTATATCATCTAGTTATGTTTAAATTTGCGGAAATGCTCTCCTCAGGGTGTTCGATTCTCCGGACGCGTCCTTCTTGGGCCTGCGGAGCCCAATACGGAGCCTGTTCCAGTTTCTCCATAAAAAAATAAATGTCGATTCCCCATTCCTCCCCGTCACAGCCTTCTTTCACCGCGTGCATGCGTCTTCCTTGTCCGACTCCACCGTGCCCCCCGCCCCCCGCTTACCTTCCTAGCGCGGGGGACGCTCGCTGCAGGCAGCGTAGTCGCCAGCACTGTCGCCTCCACTGCGGGGGACCCCACCCGCCCGCCCTGTCGCCGGGGCCGCACCGCCCACTAGCATCCGCCTGCGCCACTATGTGGCATCGAGCTCCGCGTTGGCGTCGAGCTCCGCGTCAATGAGCCTCCATTCGTCCAAACAGCAAGTAGATGCTACGCTGAAAGCCAATGTTGTAAGAGTATGTTTCAAGTGTTTCGGGTGCTTCAGTGGTATATTACAATTGTTGTATATCGATGTTGCAAAAACAGATTTGGATGTTGCACATGTTGTAATGGCTATACACGTATATTTCAAGTGTATGTTCCAAATATTTCATCTGTTCTAGACATATGGTTGCAAGTGTTTTATCTGGATGTTGCAACAGGAGATTTGGATGTTGCATATACATGCATGTTGCAAGCATATGTTTTAAGTGTTTTAGGTGTTTCATACGTATGTTACAAGTGTTTCATTTAGATGTTGCATGTATTTGCAATGGTATGGTTTTCAAGTGTTTTCAGGCATTTTGGCATATCTCATACGCTTGTTTCAAGTGTTTCATCTGTCTTCTTTTGTATATATGTTGCAACTATTGCATCTGGATGTTTCAAAATTAGATTGAGTGTTGCACATGGAATGCGCGTGGGAAGTGGCTGGAGGCACGGGCGAGGTTCGAGGCGACATAGGCGACATCTGGGGCGTCGTGGGTGACGCGCGTCCGGAGCGGCGCAAGTCCGCTGCTGGGGCGCTCGCTCGCGAGCCTGATGCGCTAGGGTGCTTGCTCGCTCATTGTGTGGGCACCGTTTGGACGCTAGCGCCCCGGAATCAGTTGCTTGCTCGCTCATTGTGTGGGCACCGTTTGGACGCTAGCGCCCCGGATCAAACGTTCGGGCACTAGCAACTATTTCTGGTCAATGGTGATTTGACTTTCCGTCGAATGCTTGCTGTTGAGATGCTTGAATTCATGATGTTGATGTCTGCTTGAAGCTCGCCACTTTAACACATCTTGTTGTCAAGCCATGGAAGTTTGAGAGGTCGTCCGTTTGATCTATTTAAACAACATGTTACTTTGGACTTGTCGGGAGACCAAATTTAGTATTTATATTCTGTTCTAAAGCAAAACAAGGACAGGATGGTGGCTATGCCAAACTCAAGTCTGGGATCAAAATAAGAAATCACTATGACTAGTGGCAGTTTGTTCACTTTGTGCATATATGAGAATTTGATGAGAGAAGCGGAGGACATCACTTTGGAAAGTTCATAACGGCAAACAGAAGATATTGTGAAGGCAAAAAGTAGAAGTTGTCACCTCAAAGCAGAAACTGATTTTTGAGCCCAATAAAGATGTTCTTAGTACGCGGGCTTTATTAAAAATAGGGGGTATGTTAACAGTCAAAATTGGCAAAAGTGCTGAATGAACTCCACTATCATATTTTTATCATTGAGATGTTCAGAAAGAATATTTGGATCATCTCATTTGGATCCTAAACGAAGGAATCAGTTGATCGGGGGCTGCCCCAGCCAAAGCTAGCTAAGCCAGTTCCCAGCCAGTTTTCCAACTTTCTCAAATGCAAGAATGGATTGCACAATTGCATTCCTCTCATTGGGATGATCAAAAAACATGTATGGATTGCCTCATTTAGAGTCTAGATATATTAATTATAAATTCCGGAAGCTTTTTGACTGCTGCGGAAACTAGCTTAGCTGGGTCCAAACCGGCTTAGACGATTTTCGCTGACCTAGATCGGATCTAAAACGCATTTTGACGTGTTTTGCAAGGGTTTTCAGCCCATTTTGGGATAAGGCTATCTCACCTTACAAATATAAGGTGCACAGCAGATTGAGGTGCCCAACACAGACAATCGATCAAAAACCAATCTACTCCATCTCTTTATGCCCTAATCTCTCTCCCAACCCCATCTTGATGTTCATTGCTTGATCTGATGGCCAAGGATGGTGCTCTAGGTTTGCTGGCCGACCTAGGGTAACCTGACAACGTCCTTGCTCCGACGGGGTCTCTCCCGGGCGAGAGTTTTGACGGTTCCTTTGCTAGTTTGCCAACTAGCCGTTCTTCGTCACGTAAGCATGATTTAGCTATTCTTCAGTGGTATCCTCGTAAACCTCTCCGTGCTTCACCACGTAAGTGTGATCATTGCTGTGTTCTTCAGTCCGTGGCAACCCGGCCAATCTAGCCCTAGCTGGTTTGTGACCAATCTTTTCTTCAATAGTCATGCACAGCCTCCATGTCTTTGGTCCCAGCACCAGCCTCCCTCATCCCCAGCACAGGTAGTGGCGAGATCACGGTGCTAACCTTGCCTCCGTTAGACTGGGGTCAGGTGCATTGTAGAGAGAAAATATATGGTGGGTGGGAGATATCAGGTTGGAGAGATGAGAGAGAGAGAGACAAGTTGGAGGGGCAGGTGAGTAGGGGTGTCTAAGGAACCCAAGCCGAGTTATATACTCCCCGAGACGGTGGGTTTTGAGATGGGCCCATTCGGCTTTGGTCCAATTCTCTGAGATTGGCCTCTTATGACTTTCGTCTCTGTAAATAGATTTACGGAGACTTATTTTTGGATTGTTATTATCTAAAATGGACTGCCTTAAAATTTGCTCGGTATTGTGGGAGATGGGGACAATTTTAGACCGAGACTCTACTATAAATAAATGGGGTCGTCTCCCAAAAATCAATTTTGGAGTCAGTCGATCAATTATTAGATTTTCAACTGACGTTAGAACAATCAGATCGAGGAAACTAATCGTTGCAGCAACTACACATCTTGCAAATAAGCATGCATTCCTTTCTGCATGCATGTTGCTCCTTTAGTGAACTTTTTAGTTTGCATCGCCCACACCCACAGGGTGCTCCTCTGATAAAACCGAGACCCCTCCCTCGCCCCCTCCTCTTCCTATACTCGTCTGGCTACACGTTCATAAGACACATCAATCATGTGCTGCCGAACGACTTGAATATATATTGTGCTGCCGAACATCAATCAGTCCTTGCATCTTGCCGGATGCACTTCTGCATCTGCGGGCTCATGCAGGCTGCAGAACATAGTCAGAGGCTGACGACTGCACTTGTCAAGTAAGGCAGGCACGTTTGGAGGTTGCAAGCTTAATTAGTCGGGACTGTCGACATGGCTTGGTTGGCACCGACTGGCATTACGATCCTTATATTTCTTTGATCACCAAATCAATTGATCAGTGTTCAGTCAGACCATGTTTACGTTGCCGACTTGCCGTGCATCAAGACAACCACTACCAAGCAGCATGAACTCATCTGAAGGCGTGGCATAGTAAGTAGTGGTGTTCGCAACCATCATGCATCAGTTGGCGTTGGCGGCTTCGGTTGAAACAAGTTGAGTAAATGATGAAGAGTCCGAGGATGAATCAGAGCCGGAGAGTAGAAGATCCAGTACTCAAGTTGCAAAGATGATGCGTGTGACGTGCGCAAGCAGAATTTATCGGAGCTAAGTACAGGTGGTATAGTATACAAGGTTATGAAGACGTCACCGTATACATGCATATAGGAAAAATAAAAGGATCTCCGTAGACTGGCAACGGTAGCTTATAGCCAACGTACACACTGACATAGTCCCTTCCGCTTCCGGACATGTGGTGTTTAGGATCTCAAGAAACCTCGATGGCATGTAATGTGCTCGCAACGACTGGACACACGATTATGTGTTCGTGTGCGAACAGAAACCATCTGTGCGTGGTGAGAGTTGACTTTGAGCCTTACATTATCATCCATAAACTTTTGGTGCCAATGATATAAGTCAAACTGATGAAATTATTTTAGTTAGTATACATTTGCCAAACTTTTAGTTAAAAGATTAGGACCTGCGCATATAAGGTTTCAATAGCAAATATTGGGCACGCTATAAAAGTATCAATGCAATCTTCTTAACCAAAAACACTGGTCAACCAAATGGGCTTAAAATTTTAGACAAAATCACAACATGCATATCTCCTTACTAAAATAAGTTCTTATATAAAAGGTGTAGGGACCCTGGCCTCTGCGATCAAAGACCAAGCTCTCGGAGCCAGTGATGCCTTCGGGTAGAGGGATGAAGTCAAAGACGGCTTGAGGCAGACTTTGGGACGTGGATGGTAGGTGCTGCTACCACCATGGCAATGATCTGTTGGCTGATGCAAAACTGCGAGTGGAGAAGGCAGATGACGAACTTGGTACGTGACATCTCGACAATCGAGTACAGATTGATTGATTGGCTGCCTGCATAATCACGCTCTACGCTCTTGTCAAATATTTCAGAGTTTCCTAGTTTGTTGCCTCCATAATGAGCTCCTTACAACATAACCATAACAAGGAACTCTATCTCTTATAACATTTTGGATTGCATCCTAAGCATAGTGGTAGGAGTATATATAGCAATCCTCCAGGTTGATCTAGATTATAAGCATGCAAACCGTTAGTACAAGTCTGTGAAGCCGTTGATGTATCATTCCTTTATCATGAGTGCATTCTGGAATCATCAGGCAACAATATTTTGGATGGCATGAGGTATGGATGCAATCTCATGGTAGTGGCAATTTAAAGCCTCGGCTTGGATGTGCTATATCAAGTAGGTTTTTGGACATGTTGCCTTGCTGATGTGAACGATCACTGTTGGGCCACGATCGAGGAGCATGCTGCGAACCAAATTCATTTGTTGGGCCAGGCCTCTAAAATCGTCAGCTCCGGGGACCACCTCAATGTCAATATGATTTGATCACTGCCTCCATTCTTTCCTTTCTGGTCATATTGCTAGCTCTATAGTCAGCAGCCTGTTACGCTGCTGCCCAAATGGGACAAATAGGGTGGTTCCCTTTAATTAGGATGGGAGGCACGCTCCGCTGCATTATACTCTATGTTATGGCTGTGATCAGACAACGATGCTCGTGATTTATTTTGTTTGTGTTTTATTTGTCCAGGACTAAGAAATCCAAAATATTTACCAAGCCTAGTAGCCTAAATATAATATGGAATAATGATTTTTTAAAATTGCATATTGTCGCGGGATCGAAACCATGGCAAGCATGTTGTTTGAGTCGGTGTCAGAGTATGAGGTCTTCGGTGGATCGGGTGGACTCAAGAACATAAGAATCACGCAGAGAAGATGCAATGATTTATCCTGGTTCGGGCCAATTCGGTCCTACGTTCAGCAGCTGATGATCCTTATACTCAAGAGCACCCAAAATTTTGGGGTTACAACAGAGTGTAAAAGAAGAAGAGTTTTTGATAGGAGGTTAGCTCGGTGCTAATCCTATGATTGCCTCGCCGCCAGTGGAGTCTCCCCCTCGTCGGAGAGGAAGGAGACGGCGGGATGCGGTGGAGGAGAGGCTCTCGGTGCCTCTCTCCTGGTTCCCCTTGCTTTTTGTGCCGAGCGGAGGCGGATGAAATGGAATAGAGTGTCTGGTGATCGAATCGGGATCATCTCCCCTTTAGGTCTGACCTTATCCCTTATATAATGAGATAGGTCGGGTACAAGGCGGTTTGTGAGTTCTAATCTATGGTCTACGTGCGCCGGAGTCCAGGAGGGTCTTGCAGCGGTGTGTCATGGACAGTCGAGGTGTCTTGGCGCCGAAGAAACCTGGGGTCGTCCAGCTGCTCTGTTTTGACACTCTGCGTGTCAGACGGTGTCGGCTTGGACCGGCCTCCCCCGGGTTAGACCTTCTAGTGTCTTCTTGGTGGCGAAGGAGGTCGGCTCCGGGGGCTGACACGCGGGCCCAGAAGCCCCCAAGCCCCTGAAGGCCGCGGGAAGCTTTGTCTTCTTGTGTCATGTCTCGGGCATGACCCAGTCGTAGTAACGATTGGCAGGGGCACGCCTTGGGAGCGACGCCAGGAAGCCCCTGGGCATCGGTAGCCTAGAGCTTGTCTTCTTGTGCGCGGACCTTGGCTGGCATCGTTAGCCGAGCAGGAGCCAAGGGCCGGGACCGGAGATGCCATAGATCAGAAGCCCAAGGCTCGGAGGAGCCCCCGAGCCCTAGGCGGAAGCTGTGGTTGAGTCAGGCTCAGCCGGGTCTCTTTGTTAGAGGGCGCGCGCGAGCGTGCTCGATGGGCATAGCCCCCGAGCCCCTGGGCGATCCTAAAAGGGTTGGTCGGAGGGTCTTCTTCGTTCGAGAGCCATTGGACCCGAGGTTTAACATACCTGTATGTTAGGATCTCGTCACATACCTACATCTAAGTATCTGACATAATAGTTGGTAAGATTACTATTGCACAAACAGCTGAATTCCAGACAGATTGTACATATCATTTTTTTGTTTCGATGTCTACCGTTCTAAGCAGAAATTAGTTGTGCAATCTGCATAGTAAGTTCTATGATGCACGATTAAGTTCAAGAAAAATATTGCTCTGAAGCCCTCACCAATGTTTTTCAAGAGTTATTCAGTTAAATAAGCAGTTTGGTGATTGTGATTAACAAACTCTACGAAAGGATAAAGATTGTCTTTCGTTTTGAATCTTTTAACTACATACTTTTGGTTGTATTGAGCTTATGCATGCTATGTGCACTCATCATCAACCCCGTGACGTGCCACTGTGTTTCCCTCCTGGATCTTAGGCTATCCGCACTCATGGACCTCTATATTCATCCTCTATACGTCCTAGTCAGCAAGATTTTCTCCTCTATACTCATTTCTCCCGCACCCATCCATCCTCTATATCATCCTCTATCCACTGTGGGACCCACTTGTCACTTTATCTAAATATATCCATGTGTGATCAGTTTTGAAGGATTTATTGAGACGAATTTAATGGTGCAATCGAAATTTAATTTGGATTTTTGGTTTGTGAGTTATAGCATTTTTTCCTTTGTTTAGCTAGTGGGGCCCGCAACTGCCTACTATAGAGTAAGCACTGTATCACTCTAAATATAGAGTGAGAAAAATGATAGAGTATCATTTTAGAGTACCCAGTGCAACAGTTTTTACTCTATATTCATACTCTAAAGCTTTAGAGTATCCGTTTAAAATATCCACTGCGGATAGTCTTACGGACTTGGGTGTGGTTGGCTTTTATGAGCATGTCCCTTACCGTTTGCTATGCGTTAGAGGCAGATATATCAAAGAATCAGCCTCGATTATCAAGGTTGTCGTTGTATTGAACTTATTATTTATGCTTTGTTTACATGGTTTCTCATCTCACATCTTGCAGCAGAGCCTAGCAGGATCTGCATCTTGTGGACTGTAGATAGTTTTGCAATTGTGCACGCACGCCTGCTTCCAAGCTTAATTACATTCAGGGATGCCAGCATCTCAACCCTTATTAGATTATCATCCATAAACCTAGTGCTAACGATATAGAGTTGCACGATCCATTCGTTTTGGGTAGTATATATCTTTTGACAACCTTTTGGTGCTCAAAATTTTGCAACGACGCATACTAGGTTTCCATAGCAAACATTGGTTTCCAACCCAACGTGGACTTAAAATTTTTAATAGACATCACAATTCATTACAGATCACAAATAAAAATCCTAACAAAATCCTTGGGAAAAGATCCTAGTTACATGGACTGTTTGTGACATACTGACATCTAGTCTAATAAACTATAATTAATCTAATAAATTTCTTGTCAACAATGACGACGTAGTTGAGCTACACTGACATCGATAAGGGTGATGCTCCTGTCCTCGGCCATCATCTCTTCACTCTCCGCGCCCTTTGCATCTCTAGGCGTAGACCAACGTTGTGCTTGCCGGCCGCCGCAGCCACACCATCAACTCCTCTTGGTTGCATGGGCTAGCAACTAGCTCTCAACAAGCAGAAGGGGAGCATAAGTGTAACGTGTGAGCCAGGAGTTCACGCGCTTGGCATGCTATCTTTTTTGGGCTTTTACCGAGTAAATCTGGAGGTAGGCAAAATAAATAAATAAAGAATCAGCCAGTGCTCGAACCCAGCAAGAAGCTTTACCACTACGCTAGCTATTGAGATGTGTACAAGTGTTATTGTTTACCCTATTTGAATGTATGCTAAAGGCGTCGACCCGGAAGGCCAGTCGGCCCTCCAGCTGCCGACAGGTCCGCTACCTGAGGCCAGCAACCGACGTAACGCTATGTCTACACTTTTTTTACACTTTTCATATAACAGCTTCTACATTTGTAATTAATCATTAAAAAAATACTATTTTTTTTAAAAAAATTCAACCATATGGGTCAGTAGGCGTGTATATGGCGAGCAGCCCAGCCCACAGGTGAGCAGCTAGTACACCGGCACCGGAGTGGGAAATAATAATATTTTGAAGTCCTAGTATTTTGAAATTCAAATTTTAAATTTTTCGACCAAAGTTGGATGAAGAAATGGCCCAAACAAAAGTTATAGATCTCGATAGGTTCTGCAATTTTGTTGTTGATGACTTTTCCATTCGAAATCATTTATATATCAAAAAATTGGAGTTGTCATATTGTAAAATTCAAATTTTGAATTATTCAGACAAACTTCTATGGAGAAATGATCAAAACAAAACTTGTAGATTTCGATGAGTTATATAACTTTGTTATTGTCCACGTTGGCCATCACGTCCCTGCTTACTTGCCTACGATGATCTGGACAGGAGGAGGACACACTGTGGAGAGACAGAAACCTCCTGTGAGTCATCGGTAACACAAAACATGCCCGCACCGAGCATCAGAAACCTGTGGCCAGGTTCGTCACACGCCATTGTTCCTTGCATACTCCGAAACGCATAAGGTCTATCTTTCTTTGCTCGACTCTCGGTGCATCTGTCCCTCCATTTTATCTTATTTTTTGTGGTTTGGCTATACCACGGGCGTTTCCCCTAAAACGGGATAGATCTTGCTCGATGCAACAAGTTTTTGCTTCCAGTGAAGGCAAAGTCGGGAATGTGTGCTTATGATCCTGTAAAAGTGCACCCTGTTTGTTGCTGGACACAGCACTGGCCATGAACTTCTTCTGCTGAGGTACGGTGTACGCGGATGCAGTCTTCAACAAGATTTTCTTGAGTTGTGACCACATGGGCTTGCATGTGTCTGTATAGCTGAAAGCCTGACTGAAACTCGCACTTACACTACCCGCGTTGCACCTGCTGACGCCTCCGGTGTACTTCCTCAGACAGACAAGCTCAACGACGGCTGGACCACGGCGATGCTGTCGAGGGAAGAAGGGAAAAGAGTGAAGAGCTGTGGGCGTCTTGACGATCTCAGCAAGCTGCAGGAGGAGCTGAAATCGCTCGCTGGAGCCAGAAGAACCGCCACAACCGGTGAACAGGGCAGGGTAAATCACCTGCAGCTCGAGCGGCTCCTGAGCTGTTCTTCAACCTTCAGGAATAGAGGCACTGGTAGGCCAAGATCGTTCAGGGCACTTGCAACAAGAGCCTTCGGAGTGATGCAAATACCAATCTCCTCACGAACGCGCCGGGGAGGCTTTGCAGAGTTCTTGACAGTTTGGTATTTTGGTTTCACAAATACCAAATTCCTAGGATTTATAATTCAGAGTTCATGACATTTTGGTATTTTGGTTTCACAAATACCAATCTCCTCACGAATGTGCCGGGGAGGCTTTGCAGGATGGGTTGTGGGCATAAGTGTTGCTGTAGGCGAAGGTAGTCCAGCCGCACACCGGTGATGCCGTCGGGTAGAGGGATGAAGTTGAAGGCGGGCACGAGAAATGAAGCTACCAACGCTGCACTGTATTAGAAAGTAAAATCTACATATCCTTTATTTCTTTTTTATTATGCTCCGCTGTCTCCAGCTTCATCTGGCTCTCACGGACGGCTTTTATCTATATCTATACCTAATAATAAAGAAACAAAATTTCTCTCTACCTATTTTTTGGTCCGACCATCCATTAACTAACTTTGTGTACGTGGAAAACCGCCTATAGCCCTTCTCTTTATAGAAGTAGGAATCCTCAATTAGATCTCTCTGATTTCGGGTGAATAGAAATCTTAATCCAAATAGGAAAAATGTAATAATATGGACAACAAGGAATCTTAATCCAATTAGATCTTTCCAACTCCGAGTAACCAGAACAAGAATCTTAATCCAAATATAAAAATATAATAATAGAAATTTAATAAAGAGGAAAGAAGGTAGAATTTCTTTGTTTAGTTTCTATACCTAATAATAAAGATGTAAAATTTCAGGCTTTTTTTTGTCTATCCATTTGTTTGATCCGTCTCCCTCTAACTACCGGATAATGGAGAGTTTCTTCCGTCCGGACTTATATATATCCCGTGGATACGAAGTTCAATTCCAAAATGTATTGGATTAATATGTTCGTCAACTCTCCTATTTTTATATGATTATTATTGGACACGAGTTCTCAAATCCTAATCAAATACGATTGATTATTGTTGCTCTATATTTTTATATGATTATTATTGGACACTTGTTCTTATAAGGTCTCTTCTATTTTTATATGACTACTACCAGACACGAGTCCTTATAAGGTAATGTAGATAGTTCAAATCCTAATCAAAGACGACTAATTGGAGATTAAATTGAAAGCACATACCAATAGAGGTAGCCACGGGTTGAAATCAGACCGCCTTGGTGCAACCTATTGAAAGCACGACGAGGCTTGCTATGTCGTCCTAAACAGACTCCATGTGACTGAGGATGAGCTTGACAAGGAGGTTAGCAACTTGGCATGGAGGCAGTGACTGGAGCGCTAGGCCCGCCAGGCCACCTGGTGGAGCCACCGGTCTACCTTGTCGTCCACTGGTTGCGCTGTGCCACACACCGGACCATGCAACCTACTTGAGCCGCCGGCCTGCTGCATCGCCTGCCCGCCACGCTACCCACACAAGGCACCAGTTTGTCATGCCACCTGTGCGTCTATGGCACTGTATGCCCAAGCCACTCCACTGCTGTGCTACGCATGCGAGCGGACTAGTGCGTTGGTCGCCTCGCCTGATGCTCCGCTCACATGCTGTCAAGTCTTCTTGCTGTATCAGATGAGGGGCGGAGCTACAGGGTGGTCCTTGTAGGCCGTGGACCACCCTACGCTCGGCCCAACCCAACCAAGGCCCATAGGTAGTGCCAGGACTCGCTCAGTCGCTCAGGATCTTCCGGCTGCCGCCGTCAGTTCATCTCCAATCGTATTCTTTGCTTTCCTTCTTTCGCATGGTGTGTGGTGCAATCGTGGCCTCGTGGGGTACTGGGGTCGGTGGACGGCCGCGATGCAGCTGCTGCCGGCGGCAAGCACCAGTCGGCCATCGCTCATCGGACTCTGGCATCGGCATCTCCACGACGGCAAACGCAAAGCAGCAGCCCAGCAGGTAGACTCCAAGACTGAATTGCTGAGCCAACGTGAAGCCTGCTGGCTGCTGGCCTGCTGCCCTATCCGTCATTGATCTATCCGTATTCTCCTTTAGTCACAAGTACATACGTTTCTTCTTTTCCTTTTAGTTTCTTCAATTTCAATATATGATCGGTTCAGTGATCTGCGATCTGCACAGGCAGTCAGATAGGAAAAGTGCACAAGTCATACGGTATGCAAAACTGATTTTTTTGGTGCAAGTGCAACACTAAATTATTTTATTTCAATATATGATTTTTGCAGTATTGGATTATTGGTTTGATATATTGAAATATTATATAATTCTCTTGGAGAATTGTTGAAACAGAGGGATAAACTTCATCGTTAGGTCTATTTACTTATCAAGTTGGTTTAGCATTAAAAATATTTAGACAATGGACAACCATAGCTACAAATCCTGGCTACGCCAACTACCTCAGATGGCACGAAAGAAGAGGAGTGGATTTATGTGCTGCATATGGATGATTGAGTGGAGGACTGGATGAGCGAGGGTGTTGTCGATAAATGGCAACTAAGTATTTTTCTTCTCTTTTTATTTGTTTGTTTTCTTTTCCATTAGTTTGTTAGGGCTACGACGTCATTGAGATGTATAGGATGTACCTCAAATCACATGTCCTATGTTTCAAAGAAGCATTCCAAACTTCCACAAGCAAAGATATTTTGCTACATTTATTCCTGTATGATATAAATATTTCATCAAACTTAGAAAAAATGTCATGTACTCTAATTCTATGTTCGAACGTTGTTTGAAGTACTTGACCACATCGTCGACAACGGCAGCCGGGAGAAGTGACTATGTAGGTGAAAGGTCATGATTTACTCGATCAACAAGCATGGAGTCTCTCACGATTTTGAACATACTATTTTCTTGAGTTGTGCTCAGTTTTTTTTGTGTGATCCTAGACATACTTATTTTTTATAGAGATATATATTATAGTTTTTCTCCGTTGCAACGCACGGGCACCTTTGCTAGTCTTTTCTGAAAAAGAAAAAAATACAAGCTTACTCGTACACCTATGGGAAAAACGGCAAAAATACAAGCCTAGCCAGGGATCGTACCCAGATCTCCATATAAATAAATAATAGAAAAATCATATAAATTATAATCAATAAATAATAGTTAAGTAACCACACCGCACCACATGTTTTATATGATCTATAACAAAAAATTCTATTCAATGAGTAGTGAACACCTTAGTGTTTACGGGACAAAAGAAGTGTAAAAACATGACATTGCATACATTAGATTAAAATATCTAATGTCCATGTTAGAGAAATCTGCATCCATGCATGGTAGAGAGTTTGATTCAAAACAAAATGAAATTGATGATGCAATCAATGTCTAGAGTTAGATTCTAAGACAAAACACGTCTATACAAGTTTGTAGGCCTAAGCATAATTAACCAAATCCGAAAGAACTGGAAATGAAAATTTTGTTTCCTGATATTGAGGAACAGTAATAACTGAAAAAAATTTGGTTCGACAAATTTTTATGAGTCCTTCAAAAGAGTCACCAAACTCGATATGTAACTCTACCAACACATGGATGCTATAAAGTTAAAGTTATGATATCATTATGAGTACATTTTTGTGCCTTAATTATGACTAAAGAAAAAATTCTAGCAAGACTTGTTTTACCTTAACATTAGATAGTTTTTCCCGTTGCAACACACGAACATATTTGCTAGTTAAGTTTATATCCCAATCTCTCACTGTCTCCTCTCGCGGAGGGTGAGTTCTAAAGGTTTCCCTGATTTACCTGTGTCTGTGTCACTTTCCAAGTAGTCCTTTCTTATTTACTCAAAGAAAGGGCTTCAAAATCCGGAATTGCTAACAAACCAAGGATATAAGAATATTCATTAGGTTAATTAATTTTCTGTATTCATTAGTGAACTTCCCCAGATAACAAATGTCTAGAATCTCCAGATAAAGAAGTACTCTTCTCAAAACACAACCGCTAACTACAGATAATTCTTCATTTGCTCCTTGGTTTAGACTTTAGAACAACACTGATCTTAAGTAATTGTGGGAACGGACCTCCTAAAGCACCAGACCTTTTTAGAACCAATTGCAAGTAAAAGTATAGTCTTTGCAGCAAATTAAACAATAGTATCACAAGTTCACAACTATGAATGCTCATGGGCCCAGGAGACTAACATCTTGCGGGCTGGGTACCGTGCTCGTCTCCAAGCGAGCTGTCTTTTGTAGCAGTACAAAACCTAACTTGTTGGATATTTCTGATTTGAACTTATACATAATCAATCTTGTGGTGTGCTTTTTCCTCCCTCCACAACAAGCCTTGATAGCTTCGCCTTTCCCACACAAGTAAAGAAGACTTGGGCAGGCGGCGGCTCTAGAGTCAGACTTCGGGACGTGGATGGTACCGGCTGCCGTAGCAACGATATGGTGGCCAGCGCAAAACAAGCAGAGGAGCTAGAAGAGGAGGCGCGACACCGCAACACACGTACGGTTATGGTTTCGATGGATGGGTAGGTGGCTCGTCATGTCATCTTGGTTTCCTCTAATATTTCAGAGTTCATTGCCTCCATCCATAACTTTATATATAGATTCTTACAAGATATAAGCATGGCAGGTAGCTCTATCTCTTGCAACATTTTGGAAGGATGGGAAATCCTAGGCATAGTGGTAGGAGTATATATAATAGTCATGAGTGCTGACATAGCTTATAAGCATGCAAATTGTTAGTGCAAGTCATCCAAAATTGTTGATGTATCATTCATTTATCATGAGTGTAGTGCACTCAAGAATCATCCGGCATCAGTACTTTGGATGGCATGATGCATGAATGCAATTGTGGTGGTGACAAATTAAACTCTTGGCTTAGATGAAATAATATTATTTTAATAATTAATGGTAGATCTATAAGGTGTAATAATAAAATTGCAGATTTAGGTGTCAATCGGTGAACTAAAAGCCGATAAGAGTCTACTCGGTGTTCCAGGAGCCGATACGAACCTGTCGGCATTTGGATTGCCAATAGGAGGCCTCACATAGTACGGGCATCCATTGATGTGGGTGTTATCATTGTCGATAGAGTAATCGGCATTCCAGGGGCCGATATCTTCCAGCCACACGCGGCCATGCGATATTAGTGGACGAATGTGTTTTTTCTTTCTTTTTCTATGGTTAGTTATTAATTGATAGTTAGATAAAAATAGTATATATTTTAACCACATATTTAATGCGTATATGTATTTACCTATTCAAAAGATGTAGAATCATAGTTGCTTAGTTAGGAAAAATTACTTCCCCTCCCTCTCGAACGACTCTTCGGCGACCTCCGACCACGGGCTAGCTCATTCTCATCCAGGAAAACATACATGACTGGTTGCACCACCACAGGCTGGATCACAAGATGCAGCCTTACTAAACACAATAGAACCGATAACTTTGATTAATAGGAAAAAGTCTACTTAACCTCCTCAACTATTGGTGGTTGTCTACTTCGCCCCCTCACTTATGAAACCAGATATAATACACCTCAAATATTGAAAACCTTCTAAATAACTCCTGAGGTGGTTTTAAAGGTGGTTTTGCTGACGTGACATATTAAAAAGTCTATATAACCCCTTAACCTATCAAAGGTTGACTGTATGACCCCCTCAACTATGAAACATGTTATTATAGCCCATAAAACATCAAATAATGTTCAAATAAGGTGGAGTAGGAAACTAGATGGTGCTCATCGGACGGTAGCACAAGCCTGAAAAAGTTTAGAGAGGGGGCGGCCAATGGCTGGGTCTGTGTGCAAGCATGTGTGCTTAGGCTAGTGTGGTGGGATACGATGTCCAAATGACCCTATGTGACCATCATTTGAATATTATTAGATGCTTTAAGTGCTACAATATCATATTTTTTAGTTGAGGGGGTATGCAGTCAACCCTTGATATGTTAAGGGGTTATATAGACTTTTTAGTAGGTAACGTCAGCAAAACCGCTTTCAAGACCGCCTCAGGGGTTTTTTAGACGGTTTTCAATAATTTGAGGGATAGAATACCTGGTTTTATACGTGAGGGGTGAAGTAGACAACCACCAATAGTTGAGGGGTTAAGTAGACTTTTTCCTTGATTAATATCAAATCTAGCAAGAGATCAAATGATGTAGCCTATTGAAGAACTCGCCGAGAATTACATTACTCTTACTCCAAGTGCGATGTCATGAAGCTGTAAAAATATATTGTGTATTGATCGAGAGATGAAAAATATTACAGTAGCCGAGGTCTATATTTGTACCCTAGGCCGATATAGAGTCCTAGACAATATGACTAGACAATTCTTGAGTAAAAAGAAAATAATATAATTTGAACTCCACGGTTTCCTTTCTGGCAGAGTCCGATTTGTTACGCCTGAGCTGATACCGCTGGCGTCGTGATTTTCACGATCCATTCCAAAAATTTGGTGTAAAAAAAAAGAAAAACAAAACATCCTAAGTACGCTGAAACTTGTCACACCACCATTACGAATTTACCATGCTTCAAGTTTCATCATATCATCCTTGATTTAAAAATAATATATAGAATCATATTAGAATAGATACCCATGGAATAAGACTCTTAGGATTTGGATTAGTGGTAATAGGATCAATACTCCCTCCGTCCTATAATAAGTGCACTTCTAAAGTTCAAATTTTTTAAAAAAATAAGTGCATAAAATCTAGATATAAGACAAACTAACTTTGCTGGTCTATTTCTACTTTCTCTCTTCCCAAAGTGCAATGATTACACCTTTATAGGGGTATATATGTAATTTCTCACTAACCTTGATCTCTTTACTTAAACTCTGGAAGTGCACTTATTTTGGGACGGAGAAAGTAAGTCGGTGTGCAAATTGATTTAGATGAGCTGAAAAAAAGAAAAGAAAAAGGAAAGTCCATTCGAAAGGTGGTAGGGAAGGTGATAAAGCCCATCGGCACACCACGAGCCGATAGGCCCAATCGGCCTGCCAGGTGCGAGAAGAGTCCAGTCCGCAAGTCTCCACCGACTAGTACGGCACATCAACTTCTCGGTGGTCGAGTGGCCGACAGGCTACTAGATTTGTAATTTCTTAAAAATGGATTCTAAATTTATAATTATTTATTTAAATAATATTATATTAAAAAAATTCACATACAGTCCCTATATCAAGTAGTCATTTTGACCTGCTGTCTTGTTGATGAACAAATTCATTTGTCTGGACCTCTAAAAAAGTCAGGCATAGGGACTTCCTCAAAATTAACTCCTACCAAGGCACGTGGCTAGCTCTGTAGGTTCCACGTCCTCCTCCATCCGGTAGGTTGTAGGTAGGCGCACAGCCTGCTCCGTTTCTGCACGAATGGGACAAATAGGGTTCCTTTAATTAGCTACTCCCTCTGTTTCAAAATATGTGTCGTTTTTTGTTCCTGAGAAACAACTTTAAAAAATATATATTAAAAAATATTAATATTTATAGTACATAATTAATATCATTAGAAAGATCTTTAAGTCTAGTTTTTTTAACAAATTTATTTGGAGATACAAATATTGCACATATTTTTTTTTATAAATCGAGTCAAACGTGCGATACGAAAATCGTAAACGACAGACATTTTGAAACGGAGAGAGTAGGATGGAAGGTGTGTTCTACTGTATTTTAGGCCACGTCTGTAATTAGAGAGCAGTGCTCGTGTTATATTTTATTTATGTTTTGAAGAATTTCAAAATATTAATTCTCATCTGGCATCTGCATGCAGAAGATGGCCGTGCTCATGCAGGTTGCAGGCGTTATGCAACTAGGAAAGAGGTCAAGACACACGTGAATAGGGTGTGTCTGGTCCCATTTAATTCCTAGCCCGGCTAGCTTTCTGAGCCAAACTAGACTTAGCTAGGTTGGCACAGGCTAACAGACACTTGTTTGGTTGGAGTGATTCCTTAAATCTAGCTAAGTTTTGGTGTGTTTAGTTAGCTGGTTTTGCTGGAATAGAATCACCTCCTCTTTCAGATGGTAAAGTTACCCATCTGAGGCATTTCATCGAACATGTGCCGTGCGGTGGTGACATAGCTCCGGTAGATCGAAAAGCACGTTGCGCCGGCGTGGTGACGCATCTCAGTGGCGGTGTGTTGGCGCGGAACAACCCCCGGCGTGGACAACAACCTTGGATGATGACCGTGGCCATCGCAAGCACACCTTGTGCGAGCTCCGTTAAGAGCCCCTACCTGTCCTTGTGAGAACTCCATCGTCGTGGGACCTCCTCCGCATGAGCCGGCGGCCGCACGACACACCACCTTCTCGCTGCCCGTGATTCATCCTCCTCCGTCGGCGAACGAGCACGGCGAATGACCTCCTCTGCCGCGATTCATCCTCCGCCCGTGCCACAACAGACATGCTCCGCCACAATTCTTCCTACTCCCGCGTGATTCGTCCTCCTTCGCCGGCGAACGAGCATGGGACCTCCTACACCATGATTCATCCTCCACCCGCGCCGCATGGGACCTCCGCTGTCGCGATTCGTCTTCCTCCGTGCCGCACGGGACCATCTCCACACATCGCGTGGTTGAACAGGATGGCAGGAGCGCATGCGGTGTTGCCGTCCGACAGGTGAGGGGAGCCAATACGAGCGCTAGCGGTGAGGCAGGGAGGATGAACATGCAGCGGACCTCCGACGACCAGGCTCGTCGGGCGGGGCAGTGATGCGGGCCGAGGGAGCAGAGGTGAGCAGTGAGGAGAACGAGAACGGGCTAGCTCGGGCCTGGCTCTAGAAAAACGCCCAACTCCTGCGTTTTTCTGGAGTCCAGGCTAAGTCCCCCAAGGTGGCTTGCTAGGGCCTGGCTAAGGCCTGTTCAGCCAACCAAATAGGCTCAAGTTGGCTCCAGCAAACCCTGGCTAGGGGATAGCTAGGGAACCAAACACACTCGTAAACTCTGCACCAAACATTTTACCGACGCACATGTTAACAGCTTGATCACCTAAAGAGAGAGGGCATGAATGCACACGAGGGAGATATATAAATAAATAAATATAATAGATTTGCTCGTTCGTAGTCTCCTGCTATGTTGCAAAACCATCAGTCACCTGCCTCCTCCGTTCGATTCATGCTTGCCCAATCCCTGGCTGTCTGATTCACCCACGCCGACACCCGCGTCCACCGCAAATGGAGAAAAGAGGTGGCAGCGACTACCATGAGAAGAAGAGGCAGCGACGACTACCGAAGACGGAGAAGAAGAGGTGGTGGCGACTACCAGAGACGGAGAAGAAGAGGCGACGGTGGCTACCAGAGATGGAGAAGAAGCGGTGGCAGCAGCAGCGGTTAGGGTTAGTAAATCTCAAACTCCAGGGGGGCTTAGAAGAAGGGTCTCGGGCAAGGCAGGCTGGCCAGGCGGTGGAGACGGCGATCGTGCGGTTAGGGACCCTAGCGATGGTGGAGGTGACTAGGCCAAGGAGGGGCGAGGGCATCGTGGCGAGCTCGTCGGAGCGCTGCCCTAGGGTTATGGTCGGTGGGGCTGAGGGGGCGGGGGCGGGGGCGGGGGCGGGTTGCAGGTGGCGGGGTGAGGCGGCTCGCTGCCACCGCAGGTGGTGGCGGTGGGGGCTTTGGCGGGGGCGTGGAAGATGGCGGAGCTCCGGCGAACTTCCTTCTCTTTAGGGGAGGGCGGGGGTGAGGAGGCAGAGGTGGATGGTGGGCGGGCCGGCCGGCGGCGAGGCAACTACGGCCGGGGGGGCGGGGTGGGGGAGGTAGGGCGCCGACGAGGGATGAGAGGGAGGAAGAAGACAACTGAAGTCGAGCAAAATATCAGGCAATTGATAAGGATACAGACCCTAAATATAAATAATGTGTTTGTCTAGATACTAGGTGCCATGCATGCATTCGTCGAGACTACTCCTACCAATTTAAATTAAATTAAACAGCATGAACGTACGTAACTCGTCTGTCCGGATGGGAGTCGACGATTCTGGGCCGGCCGGATGCGTGCGTGATGCAAACAGAATTTATCTTAGCTATAAGTACAGGTGGTATAGTCATAGTCACAAAGTCCTCGGGACGATTGAGTCGTGAAACATGGTAAGCTCGTTAAGGAAGAGTTTTTCACTGTGGGGATAAGATTGATCCACGTTGCCGGGACAGAAGGAATGTGGCACCGTACCATGTTCGGTGAAGACATAGAGTAATAACTCGTTTCCAGTTTGCCACCAGCTAGGCCTCAAAGATCTCGCCGGTATATTATCGTCGACGAACTTCTGGTGCCAATGATATATACTTTTAGGTAGAAAGCTAGGACTAACGCATACAAGGTTTCAATTGCAAATATTGGACACGCTATAAGAAAATCAAACCTTCTTCCAATCTTCCCCATAAACAAGTTCAACCAAATGAGCTTACAATTTAAAATAGATTCACACGTATATATATCCTTACCTAATATTTATATAAGATTAAATTCTATCCTAATAACTTATAAAGCTTTTGAAAACCATAACTAAACTAAAACTATCTAATTTAATAACTTCTGGTCTACAACTACGACGTAGTCGAGCTCGACTGAGCCCAACCAGAGCTTTCCATCTTTCTCTGTGATATCGGATAGGGTGTCTCTCTTGTCATCTGCCGTCATCTCCTCACGCTGCACGCCTTTAGCATCTAGGCGTACGCCGACAATGTGCTTGCCTGCCGCCGCGTCCGCGCCGTCGATCTTTTCCCGATTTAGCGCGACCCAGTAGCCTCCTCTGCTATCACGCCTGATGTTGTCTGGGTACCCAGGCAAGTCAGCAAAGAGCTCGTAGGTGCCAGCCTTAGGCCCTTTCAGCCAGTACCTGAACAGCTGGCACGGCCCTGTGTGCGCCACCACGACGTGTGTCCGGTCGGCGCTCACCGCTACGCCGTTGGGATACGGCAGACCATCCATGAGAACGATCACACGTTTGGCCCGTGCGTCATACTTCATCAGCCGACCGGAGGAGTCACGGTTTAGCAAGATCTGGGTGTTATGCCGACGCGTGTACGACGTGCTGCTGTCCGTGAAGTACACGTCGCCGGTGGACTGGTCGACGTCGACGCCGTTGACGAAGGTGAACGCGCCACCGTCGGCCTTGGCTGCCAGCACCTTGGCCTCGCCACCTGCCGGGCCAACCCTCAGAAGGCCGTGGTAGGCGTCGGCGATGTACAGGTCGCCGGTCCTGACGTTGAACTGGAGCCCTAGGGGGCGGCCGCAGACGTCCTCGGCGTCATCCGGACGCGCCGGAGAGGCTTTGCAGGATGGGTTGTGGGCATAGCTTGTGCTGTAGGCGAAGGTCTTCCAGCCGCGGGCGCTGCCGCCCCACTTGAGCACGCGGCCGTCCGAGACGCCGGCGTAGGGACCCTGGCCTCTACGGTCGAAGGCCAGGCTCTCGGCGCCGGTGACGCCGTCGGGGAGAGGTATGTAGTCAAAGGCGGCCGCGCTGGATTCATGCTTTGGAACATGGATGGCCGCCGCCGTAACAACGGCCTGCTGGCCGGCGCCAAGCAGGCAGAGAAGGAGGCAGAAGACGAGGCGCGACATCGCATGCAGCACGCGTGTACGGTTGTGGTTTGATCGATGGACAGGTGGGTAGGCAGGCACCTATCTACGTACGTATATATATATGAGCTCAGTTGTATGCGACGATCTTTCTTTGAGCTCAGTTGTATCGAGTGCGAACACTCTTGGTTGCCTGAGTAGTAGTATACGATTACGACAGGCCGGAGCTAGTTGTTGACGTCCACGGCCACCACCTATTCTTAGCCAGTAAGAACTCTGTTAAATTTTTAATTTCAATTTTAACGGCTTTTATTGTAGCCCATGTCTCATGTCGTCATGAATCTAAATTTTTATTGTAGCCCATGTCACATGTCTTTATATATGAGCTTGAATTATAACGGCTTTTATTGTAGCCCATGTCTCATGTCGTCATGAATCTAAATTTTTATTTTCATTTTTTACTTTATTAGTAGCACTACTTTTTTTATATCATCTAGTTATGTCTAAATTTGCAGAAATGCTCTCCTCAGGCCTGCGGAGCCCAATACGGAGCCTGTTCTGGCTTCTCCATTAAAAACAATAAATGCCGATTCCCCATTCCTCCCCGTCACGGCCTTCTTTCACCGCGTGCATGCGTCTTCCTTGTCCGACTCCACTGTGCCGCCCGCCCGCCGCTTACCTTCCTAGCGCGGGGGTCACTCACCGCGGGCAGCGTAGTTGCCAGCGCTGTCGCCCCCACTGCGGGAGACCCCATCCTCCCGCCCTGTCGCCGGGGCCACACCGCCCACTGCATCCGCCTGCGCCACTCTGTGGCGTCGAGCTCTACGTCAATGAGCCTCCATTCGTCCAAGCAGCAAGCAGATGCTACGCTAAAAGCCAATGTTGTAAGAGTATGTTTCAAGTGTTTCGGGTGTTTCAGTGGTATGTTACAATTGTTGTATATCGATGTTGCAAAAATAGATTTGGATGTTGCACATGTTGTAATGGCTATACACGTATATTTCAAGTGTATGTTCCAAATATTTCATCTGTTCTAGATGTATGTTGTAAGTGTTTTATCTGGATGTTGCAACAGGAGATCTGGATGTTGCATATACATGCATGTTGCAAGCATTTCAAGTGTTTTAGGGGTTTCATACGTATGTTACAAGTGTTTCATCTAGATGTTGCATGTATTTGCAATGTTATGGTTTTCAAGTGTTTTCAAGCATTTTGGCGTGTGTCAGACGCTTGTTTCAAGTGTTTCATCTGTCTTCTTTTGTATATATGTTGCAACTGTTGCATCTGTATGTTTCAAAATTAGATTGGGTGTTTCACATGGAATGCGCGTGGGAAGCGGCTGGAGGCACGGGCGAGATTTGAGGCGACATAGGCGACATCCGGGGCGTCGCGGGTGACACGCGTCCGGAGCGGCGCAAGTCCGCTGCTTGGGTGCTCGCTCGCTCGTTGTGTGGGCACCGTTTGGACGCTAGCGCCCCGGATCAAACATCCGGGCACTAGCAACTATTTCTAGTCAATGGTGATTTGACTTTCCGTCGAATGCTTGCTGTTAAGATGCTTGAATTCATGATGTTGATGTCTGCTTGACGCTCGCCACTTTAACACATCTTGTTGTCAAGCCATGGAAATTTGAGAGGTGGTCCGTTTGATCTTTTTAAACAACATGTTACTTTGGACTTGTTGGGAGACCAAATTTAGTATTTATATTCTGTTCTAAAGCAAAACAAGGACAGGATGGTGGCTATGCCAAACTCAAGTCTGGGATCAAAATAAGAAATCACTATGACTAGTGGCAGTTTGTTCACTTTGTGCATATATGAGAATTTGATGAGAGAAGCGGTGGACATCACTTTGGAAAGTTCATAATGGCAAACAGAAGATATTGTGAAGGCAAAAAGCAGAAGTTGTCACCTCAAAGCAGAAATTGATTTTTGAGCCCAATAAAGATGTTCTTAGTACGCAGGCTTTATTAAAAATAGGGGGTATGTTAATAGTCAAAATTGGCAAAAGTGTTGAATGAACTCCATCATCATATTTCTATCATTGAGATGTCCAGAAACAATACTTGGATCATCTCATTTGGATCCTAAACGAAGAAATCAGTTGTTCGGGGCCCAGCCAAAGCCAGCTAAGCCGGTTCCCAGCCAGTTTTCCAACTTTCTCAAATGGAAGAATGGATTGCACAATTGCATTCCTCTCATTGGGCTGATCAAAAAACATATATGGATTGCCTCATTTAGAGTCCAGATATATTAATTATAAATTCCGGAAGCTTTTTGACTGCTGCGGAAACTAGCTTAGCCGGGTCAAAACCGGCTTAGACAATTTTTGCTGACCTAGATCGGATCTAAAACGTGTTTTGACGTGTTTTGCAAGGGTTTTCGGCCCATTTTGGGATAAGGCTATCTCACCTTACAAATATAAGGTGCACGGTAGATTGAGGTGCCCAACACAGACAATCGATCAAAAACAATCTACTCCATTTCTTTATGCCCTAATCTCTCTCCCAACCCCATCCTGATGTCCATTGCTTGATCTGATGGCCAAGGATGGTGCTCTAGGTTTGCTGGCCGACCTAGGGTAACCTGACAACGTCCTTGCTCCAACGGGGTCTCTCTCGGGCGAGAGTTTTGACGGTTCCTTTGCTAGTTTACCAACTAGCCGTTCTTCGTCACGTAAGCATGATTTAGCTATTCTTCAGTGGTTTGCTCGTAAACCTCTCCGTGCTTCACCATGTAAGTGTGATCATTGCTGTGTTCTTCAGTCCGTGGCCACCCGGGCAATCTAGCCTAGCTGGTGTGTGACCAATCTTTTCTTCAATAGTGATGCACAGCCTCCATGTCTTTGGTCCCAGCGCCAGCCTTTCCCTCATCCCCAGCATAGGTAGTGGCGAGATCACGGTGCTAACCTTGCCTCCGTTAGACTGGGGTCAGGTGCATTGTGGAGAGAAAAGATACGGTGGGTGGGAGATATCAGGTTGGAGAGATGAGAGAGAGAGAGAGACAAGTTTGAGGGGCAGGTGAGTAGGGGTGTTTAAGGAACCCAAGCCGAGTTATATACTCCCCGAGACAATGGGTTTTGAGACGGGCCCGTTCGGCTTTGGGCCAATTCTCTGAGATTGGCCTCTTATGACTTTCGTCTCTGTAAATAGATTTACAGAGACTTATTTTTGGACTGTTATTATCCAAAATGGACTGTCTGCCTTAAAATTTGCTCGGTATTGTGGGAGACGGGGACAATTTTAGACTGAGACTCTATTATAAATAAATGGGGTCGTCTCCCAAAAATCAATTTTGGAGTCAGTCGATCAATTATTAGATTTTCAACTGACGTTAGAACAACCAGATCGAGGTAACTAATCCTTGCAGCAACTACACATCTTGCAAATAAGCATGCATTCCCTTCTGCATGCATGTTGCTCCTTTAGTGAACTTATTAGTTTGCATCGCCCAAACCCACAGGGTGCTCCTCTGATAAAACCGAGACCCCTCCCTCGCCCCCTCCTTCCTATACTCGTCTGGCTACACGTTGATAAGACACATCAATCATGTGCTGCCGAACGACTTGGATATATATTGTGCTTGTAGCAGTCCTTGCATCTTGCCGGATGCACTTCTGCATCTGCGGGCTCATGCAGGCTGCAGAACATAGTCAGAGGCTGACGACTGCACTTGTCAAGTAAGGCAGGCACGTTTGGAGGTTGCAAGCTTAATTAGTCGGGACTGTCGACATGGCTTGGTTGGCACCGACTGGCATACGATCCTTATATTTCTTTGATCACCAAATCAATGGATCAGTGTTCGGTCAGGCCATGTTTACGTTGCCGACTTGCCGTGCATCAAGACAACCACTACCAAGCAGCATGAACTCATCTGAAGGCGTGGCATGGTAGTAGTGGTGTTCGCAACCATCATGCATCAGTTGGCGTTGGCGGCTTCGGTTGAAACAAGTTGAGTAGATGATGAAGAGTCCGAGGATGAATCAAAGCCGGAGAGTAGAAGATCCAGTACTCAAGTTGCATAGATGATGCGTGTGACGTGCGCAAGCAGAATTTATCGGAGCTAAGTACAGGTGGTATACAAGGTTATGAAGACGTCACCGTATACATGCATATAGGAAAAATAAAAGGATCCCCGTAGACTGGCCACGGTAGCTTATAGCCAACGTACACACTGACATAGTCCCTTCCGCTTCCGGACATGTGGTGTTTTGGATCTCAAGAAACCTCGATAGCATGTAATGTGCTCACAACGACTGGACACACGATGATGTGTTTGTGTGCGAACAGAAACCATCTGTGCGTGGTGAGAGTTGACTTTGAGCCTTACATTATCATCCATAAACTTTTGGTGCCAATGATATAAGTCAAACTGATGAAATTATTTTAGTTAGTATACATTTGCCAAACTTTTAGTTAAAAGATTAGGACCGGCGCATATAAGGTTTCAATAACAAATATTGGGCATGCTATAAAAGTATTAATGCAATCTTCTTAACCAAAAACACTGGTCAACCAAATGGGCCTAAAATTTTAGACAAAATCACAATATGCATATCTCCTTACTAAAATAAGTTCTTATATAAAAGGTGTAGGGACCCTGGCCTCTGCGATCAAAGACCAAGCTCTCCGCGCCAGTGATGCCTTCGGGTAGAGGGATGAAGTCAAAGACGGCTTGGCAGACTTTGGGACGTGGATGGTAGGTGCTGCTACCACCATGGCAATGATCTGTTGGCTGATGCAAAACTGCGAGTGGAGAAGGCAGATGACGAACTTGGTACGTGACATCTCGACAATCAAGTACAGATTGATTGATTGGCCGCCTGCATAATCACGCTCTACGCTCTTGTCAAATATTTCAGAGGTTCCTAGTTTGTCGCCTCCATAACTTCATAGCTCCTTACAACATAACCATAACAAGGAACTCTATCTCTTATAACATTTTGGATTGCATCCTAAGCATAGTGGTAGGAGTATATATAGCAATCCTCCAGGTTGATCTAGATTATAAGCATGCAAACCGTTAGTACAAGTCATGTGAAGCCGTTGATGTATCATTCCTTTATCATGAGTGCATTCTGGAATCATCAGGCAACAATATTTTGGATGGCATGAGGTATGGATGCAATCTCATGGTAGTGGCAATTTAAAGCCTCGGCTTGGATGTGCTATATCAAGTTGGTTTTTGGACATGTTGCCTTGTTGATGTGAACGATCACTGTTGGGCCACGATCGAGGAGCATGCTGCGAACCAAATTCATTTGTTGGGCCAGGCCTCTAAAATAGTCAGCTCTTGGGACCACCTCAATGTCAATAGGATTTGATCACTGCCTCCATTCTTTCCTTTCCGGGCATATTGCCAGCTCTATAGTCAGCAGCCTGTTACGCTGCTGCCCAAATGGGACAAATAGGGCGGTTCCCTTTAATTAGGATGGGAGGCACGCTCCGCTGCATTATACTCTAGTTATAATGTCGTTGGAAAAAAAAACATAGAAACAAAACCCGCCACCCGCCCGTGCCGTCCCGTGACGTGAGATTAGGAAACTATTAACATATCGGTAATGATACAGTGCATACGTCCGGACGCGGACGAACGCGCCGCGACGTAAACAACGCGCGCGCGACTCGCCCCGTGCCATATCCATTCGTTGACTCCGCCCCGACCCGCCCAGCCCCACTCGCTCGCCTCCTCCGCTCCACACCGCTCTACCTCCTCCGCGCGAAGCCGCTCGCGCTGAGCGCGCGCATTCCTCCTCCGTGCGCCGGCGAAGCTCCTCCTCCGTGCGCCGGTGAGCTCCCCCTCCCGGCCTTCCTCTCTCCCCCTCTTCCTCCCCCTTCCCGCTGCGCTCCCTTGGTGGCGGATCCTCAGATCCAGCGGCGCGGGTGCTCTTCTCCGCCCTGGAGCTTCCTCCTCCAACTCGACAACGGCATGGGGGCCTCCCCCGTGGCGGATCCATGGTGCACCGAGCCGTCCACGGTGGATCCATGGTGGCGGTGCAGATCCAGTTGGGGGTGGCGCTTTCCACTCTTGCGCGCCTCGCTCACCTCGACGACGGCTTTGGCGAGCTCCCCTGGTGGTGGATCCATGCAGCAGCGTTGCCCCTGTGGTGGATCCATGGGGGCGTTGCAGATCTGGCGGCCTTCTTCCTCTCTTCTCCCCTTGTTTCAGTATTCAATCTGGGGTGTTTTCTGGGTGTTTCAGTAGTTCAATATGGGTGTTTCACTAGCTCAATTTGGGCGTTTCAACGGGAGGATTTCAAGTGTTTCAGTAATCCAAACTGGAGCGTTTCAGTAGTTCAATCTTGGTGTTTCAATAAGATGTTTTCAAGTGTTTCAATATTCAAAACTGGGGTGTTTCTGGAGTGTCTCAGCAGTTCAAAACTGGGTGTTTCAGTAGCATGTTTTAATTGTTTCAATAGCCATCGGATGTACGTTGCAACAGTTGTATTTAAATGTTTCATAGGTAGATCTAGGTTTTTGCATCTCTCTCCCTCCCACCTCTGTTGCAAGCGTGGGGGAGGGGCTGTGGGAGGACAATGGTTGTCTCGGAGAGCAGGCGAGGTCTGGAGAGCGGGGTGGGGGCACAGATCCGCGCGCGGGGGCTGCTCGTTTCGCTTCCTTTTTTTGTTATTGGTTAACACGCGCGGCGGAGGTAGCGGGGCGGGGAACCTCGGGACGGTGCGTCCGGCTGCTAGCGCCCGGATCCGGACGTCCGGGCGCTAGCAGTGCCCTTAACATATATGATAAGAAATGAATTTTTGTTTACACATACAAGTTTCTACTTTTATTCTTTTCTATTTGGATTAGGATTAGGACATTTGAATTAGGATTCCTATTAGATACTTAGGATTAGAGGGATATATTTGGATTAGGATTGCGATTCGTACTTATCTAGGTTCTACGTTCACTAAGTTAGGCCCTGTTCAGCTGGCTTATAATCCGTACTTTTCAAGTTGTTTTTTCAGTCGGAACAGTGTTTTTCTTTCACAAAAAATCAGCCGGAACAGTGTTTCAGCTTGTTTTCAACATAAGCGAACGGGGCCTAGTTAGAGGAGGGCTGGACTAAAAAAAATAGGTGGAGAGAAATTTTGGCTCTTTAATGTTAAGGTATAGATACAAATTAACGATGAGGTACTAATAAGATACTATGACCGCAAGAAAGCCTAATATGCGTTCTAACCAATATTCAATTATTGCAGAACATGTGTCCTACCCACGCTAAATTAATCTTTGGAGATGTAAGCACTAGATTTTTCACGTTTAGTATATATAACAACTAGAATTAATTATACTAGCAAACATACCCGTACGTCGCAACGGGAGAAAAGAAACTATCAAACCTTTATAGGAAAAGAGAACATAAATGATGCATACCTATTTATATTCTACCTTTTCTATAAAATTTAGAAGCTACTTCCTCTATTTTATATTATAATTGTTTTGGCTTATATATATATATATATATATATATATATATATATATATATATATATATATATATATATATATATTATGCACTTAGATATACACTATGTTCAAATACATAGTAAAGGTGTGTTTGGTAGAGCTTCAGCTCCAGTCAAAACAGTTCCTACTGTTACTTCTACAATACTCCCTCCGTCCCATAAAAAGAGTCATTCTCGCTTCTCAAAAAGTCAACAGCTTTTAACTTTGACCAAATATATTTAACAAAATATTAATATTTATGATACATAATTAGTATCATTAGGTAGATCTTTGAATATACTTTCATAATAAACTTATTTAAAGATATAAATGTTGCACGCATTTTCTACAAACGTAGTCAAAGTTGAGAAAGTTTGACCAGCACGTTTCCCACGGTGACTCTTTTTATGGAACGGAGTAGTAGATGATAGAGCGCTCTGCGTGGCTTCGACTTCTTTGCTTAGAGAAATGTTTAGTGAAACAACTTTTCCCAGTAGATAAAAGGGATGAAATGTTGATAATCCCCCTGTTCGGCTGAGCTTATCAGCACGGCTTATCAGCTGTGGAACAGTGTTTTTCTCTCACAACAAATCAGCCACAGCCGGCTTATAAGCAAAAAAAAACAGCCTGCCGAACAGGGCCAATATCCTTATTTTTTTTTTCCTTTTCTATCCTTTCCTTTAATTATTTTCTTCCGCCCACTCCTGTCTCATTTCTTCTCTCTGCCTCCTCCGTTCCCCACAACCCGCCTCCTTCCTCCCACCCAATGCGTCTACGTCGTCCCTCTCACTGCGCCGTCCCTCACACGTCCCACCCAGGCCCGTCGGATGGGGGGTGCAGGCAGTGCGCAGGCCGGGGGCCCATGAATATACCCCTCTATTCTACAGGTATGCAGGCTCCGCGATCGTATCCCTAGAGGCCTGGACGCGAGACCCTTCCTGCCGATTCGGCGATTCGAATCCCTGAACGCGATCGCGATTCCTTTCCTCTGCGGTGACGGTATCAGCGTGTCGGTGTGCTTGGTGCCCTCGCGGCGTGGGAATCACGTTCACAGAGACACGGACTCACAGTTTGACGCCTCGACGGCGGCAGGCGGGCGTGGTGGTCAGCACAGCACTTCCTTTCAATTGGTCTTGTCTGTTGATCCATGGTCCATGATCCTGCCTGTCTCCACCGGTCTCCACCGAAGGCCTCAATGCCTATTGCCTCAGGCCTTGTTTAGATTGGTGAATTGGGGAGAAAAACACTGTATCAGAATTCCTGTAGCATTTCGTTTGTATTTGGTAAAAATTATCCAAATTTTGACTAACTAGGCTTAAAATGTTCGTCTCGCAAAGTACAACAAAACTATGCAATTAGTTTTTGATTTCATCAACATTTAGTATTCCATGCATTTGCCGACATTTTGATGTGACGGGGAATCTTCTTTTTGCATAGTGGAATTAGGGGAGAGAATTGGGGAACTGAACAAGGCCTCAACTGAATCCTGCGTGCATGTCTTGTCTGTTGGCTGTTGCAGACTTGCAGTGACTCTGATCAGTTCAGACGTTCAGTTCATCAGTTCGGCAGTCCGCGTCTCCGCGAGTTCCTGGCTCGGCCAGCCCTAAGTGATTGCAGTTGCAAATTTACGGTTCCGATTTAGTTATCAGTTGTAGGGGTCTTATTTTTTAAATTCTAATTCAAATATATTTTTGAGACATGTTAGATGTTGCGGTTTTTTAAAAAGCACTGAAGCACTATATTTGAGGTAACCATAATAGTTATTTTACCGTTCTTTTAGCTTCTTCGATGTAATGATATTTTCTTATCATATGAACTAAATATATAGTACTATATATTTGCATCGTCATGTCGAAACGTTAGATTGCCAGGCTCTTAGTGTCTTGCTTGCACAAAAGCCCTAGAAATTGTTGAGACGGCCCTGGTCCCACCGTGTCACCACTCAGGGCTGCCGCCAGGGGCCGCTCGCCGCCGCTAGCGCTCGTCACCACCGCCAAGAGCTGCTCACCACCACCTTTAGCGCTGGGAGCTGCTCGCCACTACCATACAGCCATGCGACCAAAGAGAAGGGGCATTTGGGGGTGGGTCCACTATACCATGGATGCCGAAGCTGACTGAAGCTAGTTTTTTGGCTCGAAGTGTGTGTTTCAGCTCCAGTCTTCACCTCTGCGGATTTCGTGAGACTTCACGAGTGGAGCAGTTAGCTGCCAACCCGTTTGATTTGTGGTGTGTTGGGGCGGCGTGTGGAACAGAGAATTGCTACCAAACGCCCCCCCCTAAAAGCAATGTACCAAACGCCCCCCCTAAAAGCAATGTATCTATATAAGCTGAAATGTCATATAATTTGGAATAGAGGGAGTATAATTTGTTTTATGATGACAATAAATGACAATGTCCAAACCTGTGTCGAATTAAAATATAACATTGAAAGATTGTTTTTATCCCACTGCAAAGCCTAGAAATATTTACATGTAAATATATCATAGCTTTATTTTTCATACAATCTATGTCGCAGTACAACTAAACATTGAGTTTCATGACTTTCTTTGAGAACCTATAAAAATCTATAATTCTAATATTTGATTAAGGGCCTATTTGGAGGAGTTTCAGATTCTTAAAAACCAGTTTTTGCCCCTAGTTTCTAAAATCTGGATTCTGAGTAAAAATTGGTGGGGGTGTTTGGATTCCCCAATTTTTAAGAATCTGGCTTCATTTATTGCTCATAGGGTCACAAAAAACTGACAAAAGCTACGTATTAACAGTTTCTTGGTTTTTAAGAAACTGGGCAAAAACTGACACAAGAAACTGGGCAAAAACTAGCTTGTTTGGATCCCACCTAGTTTCAAAAAACCAGATTCTTAAAAATTAAGAGGAATCCAAACAGTGCCTAAATTTAGCAAAGAGTTAGTTGCCGACATGTAAAATGCTAGTTTGTTTGCTGATGATTATGAGAAGAGACCCCTCACGAATTTCTACATAGTAGCCATCATCGGGGATTGCAGTGTACGTGCGCAAAATTTAGAGACACATTTACTCAGACTGGATTGGTCAATAAATTACTCAAGATTTTATTTATAATCAAAACTATGTCAACATTTAAGGTCAAAGGTTTCAAGTTGCATTTAGTTGAACCCATAATATAAAATTTATTATTTGTTTTGATATTTATCTATGATATAAAAAAAGATATCTGGTTATTGCAGAATACAAAAAACAAAACATCACTTTCACTTCGTCTGGTTATTGCATACCAAACTAAACACACGTGATATGGCACATCGATTCCTTCCCATTATTATTACGTGAAAGGCTCACACGTTGGTATATTTTCGAATCACCAGATCAGCCTCTGATCTGATCGATCTGATTATTCGTGGTGCACCCGCACTAAGAACGACCAAGCAGAGAGGTACGGTGTTTCACACTAATAAATTAAAACTTAAAACTCAACTCCTTGTCCTTACATTGATGATTGAGTGATCAATCTCATACTGTCTTGAAAACCCTACAGGATCTGAACAAGGAATGAACAATTTGCAGCAAGCTGGGGGCAACTCAGGGATTGTTTGATAAATCAAATCATGTACGTATCTTTAGCAGCTGGAGTAAACGCAAAAGTAGATATATATACGGAGTATTATAGATAATCACAATGCGCGAGGCACGAGCCATTAATCTAATCTCCTTGCAGTCCCGTACTCCAATCCTCGCTCTTCATCTCTTCCTATCGTAAGCCAACCATCATAAGCAATAGTATATAGCTCCTTTCTTCCACAAATTCATGCTCGTGCATTGCAACGAAAACAAAGTAATGTCTAAATAATTTAAATTTGTACATGTGTTGTACTATTACTAAAAACTAATATTTTGAGTGTTGACATTTCTAATTTCTATTTTACCCTCATAAATAAAGATGCATCACGATCGACCTACCGGGAGGCATAAACCCACAAAGATAAAGCTAGGAAAATTATTTTCCTGGCGAACATTCATGTTGACCCGCTCCTTGAAAATTACACCATCACCAAGGTTTGCATTGGTGTTATCATGGTAGTATTTCTTGGAGGCCGCCATCATAAAATTAATTCTTGAGGGTACCAAAAATCACAACAATATAGTATTCCACGAGGGAGACACCACCACAAAAATGTATTCAAACCATCACAAAGATTTGTTTGCCTCGGAGTCAAAATCTGTCATGATAATTTATTGCACCAGCCACAATCATCCACCTTGAAAATTCATGCATATAATTAACAATCAGAATAAAATTCAATTTACCATACACATACAAAGCCAAATCTTTTTTAATACACGGGGTTTTAATGCACGGGGAGTCTAGTTCCTCGCGGTCGATCTCCTCACGCTGCACGCCCTTTGCGTCCACCAATCCCAACCACGGCGACGTGCGTAGTTCAGGTGTAGTGGATTAATATAATCTAACAATGTCTGATCAACAACAACGACGTAGTCTAGTTCCACCGACCCCAACCACAGTTTAACGTCCTCCTCCGCGATGTCTGAAAAAGTGACCCTCTTGTCCTCAGCAGTCATCTCTTCAAGCTGCACGCCCTTTGCGTCTAGGCATACACCGACGATGTGCTTGCTGGCCACCGCGGCCTCGCCATCAATCGTCTCCTGGTTGAGCGCCACCCAATAGCCTCCTCTTTTATCGCGCCTGATGTTGTCTGGGTAACCAGGCAAGTAAGCGAAGAGCTCATAGGTGCCAGCCTTAGGCCCTTCCAGCCAGTACCTGAACAGCTGGCATGGCCATGTGTGCGCCACCACGACGTGCGTCCGGTCGGCGCTCACTGCGACGCCGTTGGGGAAGGGTAGACCATCCTTGAGCACTATCACCCGCTTGGCCCGTGTGTCGTACTTCATCAGCCGGCCGGAGGAGTCACGGGTCAGAAAGATCAGCGCACTTTGCCGACGCGTGTACGACGTGCTGCTATCTGTGAAGTATACATCCCCGGTGGACTGGTCGACGTCGACACCGTTCAGGAAGTTGAACGCCTCGCCGCCAAGGATTTTAATTTCGTTATCGCAAAAATTTCGGTCACCACCGAAATTACCGAATTTCACGAAATTCGGCCGAAATTTCGCCGAAATTTTTTTAGAGATTAGGACATGAAGTATGTTGTTTCTAAAAAAGTTTAGATCTAAATAAACATTAGTATGATTTATGACTACACATCTATTGAATAGAAGAATATACAATATAATCAATAGAAAAATACAAGTCTAGAGTTATACATCACATGTATTAGAGTATTACAAAATTTCGGAGTTTTCTTTCGGCCACCACCGAAATTACCGAATTTCGCGAAATTCGGCCGAAATTTCGCCGAAATTTTGATCCCTGCCGCCGCCGGCCATGGTCGCCACCACCTCGGCCTCACCGCCTGCCGGACCGACCCTCAGGAGACCGTGGTAGGCGTCGGCGATGTACAGGTCGCCGGTCCTGATGTTGAACTGGAGCCCCAGTGGGCGGCCGCAGACGTCCTCAGCGTCGCTCGGACGCGCCGAGGAGGCTGTGCAGGATGGGTGGTGGGCATAGCTGTTGCTGTAGGCGAAGGTAGTCCAGCCACGGGCGCTGCCATCCCATCTGAGGACGCGGCCGTCCGAGACACCGGTGTAGGGACCTTGGCCTCTGGGGTCGAAGGCCAGGCTCTCGGCGCCGGTGACGCCGTCGGGCAGAGGGATGAAGTCGAAGGCGGCAGCTCTGGAATCAGACCTCGGGACGTCGATGGTACCGGCTGCCGTAGCAACGATGACGACGCAGAAGAAGACAAGGAGCGACATCGCATGCAACACGCGTGTACGGTTGTGGTTCGATCGATGGACAGGTGGGTAGGCAGGCACCTATCTACGTACGTATATATATATGAGCTCAGTTGTATGTGGACAATCTGGGTTGCCTTAGTATACGATTACGACAGCAGAAAGCTAGTTGTTGACGTCATGAGAGAGAGGGGGGTGGGAGGAAGGGGACGGGAGGAGCTTGCCTTGCTGGATGCCGGGGACGTTGTGGTAGCGGCATGCACGCCTTGCCGAGACCTCGCCATCGACAACGGGAGCGGACAGCAGCGACGAGGCACCGCCGGGAGCTTGGGCAGTTGGGCCCGCGCACGCCGCTAGGGCCTAAGGACGCGCGCGCACAGCGCCGCCGCCGGGGCTGGGCCGTCTGCAGGTCCGCGCACGCCGCAGATCTGACTAGCCACCACCTCGTCGCTGCTGCCGAGCACCAGGGAGAGAGACGGGTGAGTCTGGTGGCGCTAGAGAGAGGAATAGCGAGGAGAGACTGGCGCGGCTGTGCGGGTGGCTGGTGAGTGAGAGAGGAGTAGTGGAGGCTAGGGTTTGGCCCATGATGTTCTCAACCATCGGATCGAGAGATGGACGGCTGGTATCAACCGAAGTTGCAGCTGGGCCTGTGGGAGGTATTAGGCCTATCTCTCATTTTGGGCTAAAATGAAGTCGTCTTTGCCTAAGACTTTTTTTCTTGAAATGTATTAAATTCTAAGATATAAAAAAAGATTTTAAATGAAAATGCTTTCAACAGAAAAGTAGTTGCACTCATCGATATCTACAACTTTGGTTTTGGTCCTTTTTCCATATGAGTTTGTTTGAATAATTCAAAATTTAAATTTCAAAATATGAAAACTGTGACAGAATTTTTGGATAGCAAATGAACTTTAAATGAAAAAGTCATAAACCATAAATTTGTAAAACTCATCAAGATCTACTACTTTTGTTTTGGTCATTTCTCCATCGGACTTTGTTTGAACAATTTAAAATTTCAATTTCAAAAATTGACAACTACAAACAAGATTTTGAAATAGCAAATGATTCCAGCTGAAAAAGTCATCACCAACAAAGTTGTACAACTCATAAAGGTCTACAACTTTTATTTTGGTCATTTCTCCATCCAACAAAGTGATATATTAATTTGTGAACAATGTTACTACCACTTTGTCGGATGGAGCAATGATCAAAATAAAAATTGTAGATCTTGATGAGTTAAACAACTTTTATGTTCATGACTTTTTCAGTTGAAATCATTTACTGTTTCAAAATGTTGTTTGACGTTGTCATTTTTGGAAATTCTGTAACACCCTAAAATTTTGAAAAGAAGAAAAATAGGAAAAATATGATTTTTGTATATTTTTGTGTGCATGCAAATTTAGAATGATAATAATTTTTATAAATTTAAAATCAAATATAAGGGTAGAAATATGATAGAGCATTCATGCTGCTGCATTTGAAAATTTTGTATTGAGTGGTTTGAATTAAATTTAAAATGGATTTCAAAATCTTTTGAAAAATGCTTTGAAATATTGGAAAAGGAAAAAAAGAAAAGGAAAATCAGCTCTTTCGGTTTTCGGCCCAGTTCAGCCCGTCTCGGCCTACCATGCACGCGGCCCGTTTTCTTTCCCTCCCGCGCCCCACTCCCGCGTGGGCCAAGCCCAGCAGGTTGGCCGCTGACCCAGCCCGCGCGCGCTGCTCCCTTGTCTCCCTGGCATTCCGGTCCCACTGGTCAGCAACGTTCCTTCTTTCCTTTCTTCTTCCTCCGGCACTTTCCAAAATCGGAAGCTGCCGCTTTCCCCCTTCATCGGATTCGATCGACCGAATCCATCTCGAATCCCTCCCTTTCCTTGTTTCCTCGCGCCTCCGGGCTATAAAAACGGAACCCCCGTGCTATTCCGCATCCAACCCGTCCCTTTTGAGCCGCTTTGGTCGTCCCGTCGAGCCACCGCAAGCGCCACCGCCGCCATACCCGCCACCTTGAGCTAGCCGCCGCCTTCCGATCATCCCCCGACCCTATCTTCACGCGGGGTAAGATCGCCGTGATGCGCTTGTTCTTCCGGTGCCTTCGGTTTGACAAACGGTGCTCGGGAGGGCCGTCTTCTCAAGCTCCGGCGAGCTCGGGCCGGTTCCAGCCATGGCGCCGCCGTCGGGCCCTGTAGCCGGCCGGCGTTTCTTTTTCTCTTTCTTCCCGATTAGATCCAAGCCGATCACTTTGAATCCAACGGTCTGAATTAGAACATACCGGTTCGCTTGTAGTTTTGTAAAAGAAACCCTGAAGTTTTTAAGTATATAACCCGCGGTCCTAAAACGTAAAACGCAGAATACGCTTTGATCGGTTGAAAACGTAATTCGTTTCGGAAAATGAAAAATACGCTTTCTGATATTTACAGTTTTGCCACTCAACTTGTTTTAGTTGTAGAATCTCCGTTTTAACTCCGATTTGGTAAATTCAAATTGCGTTAGATTCATATTTGCGAGCTCTATGTAATTATACAACTGTGCAGTAGGTTTGGATTAATTTATTTTCGAGTTTTAATTAAAGTATTTATTTTTCTATAGGAAATCTTCGTAAATTCATAACTTTGTCGTTTTAGCTCCGTTTTTCGTGATCTTCGCGTCTGTGTGATCCTAGCGAGTCGTAGATTCGTTTTAAAGACTTTTTATTTTATTTTCTTACTGATGGTGTATTATTCTAATTATAGTCTTGTTTGTTTATGCATGATTGTTTCTGGATGTGTGTTGTTGCTGTTGATTGATTGAGTATAGACGGTGAGCAATTCGTTGGGGATCAAGAGCCTTTCTACGAGCAAGATCTTCAGGACCAGTTTGAGCAAGGCAAGTATAGTATGGGATTATCCTTGTTGTCCTATTCACATTATGCAAATAATATCATTATGCATTTATTCCTTGTTAAGGATGACTTTGTGATTGATCCTACACCTTGATACCTATTACAATGCATTGAGTAGTATGGCTAGTGCTTAAACATGGACTATGATCATGTAAATTGATTAGAGGAATATGCAACAAATATTAAAAGATGATTTGGATTAATGTTTAAAGGGGATTAGAGCATGTGGTTACTTTTGATGCTCTAATTGCTCTCCGTAAGGACTCATCTATAAGCGATAATCCGGGATTTATAGTACAACTGTGGGGGCTATATGGCTCTGGCTTTAGTCATATAGAAGGACCTTTTCTAGCTTGTTAGAGGTAACCTTTTTGGCGTAAGAATGGCTTGACGAATCGGGTATAGTGCGGTCTCTGTCCTTATGTGTATAGGCTGCGGGTTATTGTGCCATTTGGAAGGGGGGCTCTACATCTGTTTGCCGAGTGAATCTAATGGCCCTAACTTGTTAGACGAACCTTCGAAAGACTTCATAGTGTTTACCCTGCATGCTCACCTTGGTAGTGTTTTGGGAGTAATTAACCCGGGCATATGGGTAACACGACTCACAGTGAAAGTGTACAACCTCTGCAGAGTGTAAAACTGTTATAACAGCCGTGCTCACAGTCACGAGTGGCCTTGGACCCTTATGGAATAGTTGATAATTGTTAATAGTTATGATTTTGCTATTCATCAATCATTTCACATGGATCGTATGTTTGTTGTTTACATTGAGACATTTTGATGCTATTGATATGCTAAAATTATGCTAACTAGAAGCTACATGCTGATAAACCAATATTATGCCTTTTTGAGTCTCATGAACCCCATGTTACACTTGTTGAGTACGAGATGTACTTACGCTTGTTTATTTTTCTTACTTGATAAAAATCCCGGATGGGTAACAGATGGAGGTAATAGTGACTACTACGCCTACTTCCCTGAAGATTACTAGTCTTGCTGTCAACCAGTCAATGTACCTGTGACTGGAGCTACCACGAGAGTTTATTATTTTTACTTCCGCTACATTTGTGTTAAGACTATGTGTTAAATATCGTGATGTAATAACATTTGTGATGATACTTTCGTTATAATTTGTGAACTTATGTGTGATTGATCTCTGGGTGCACATAAGGGTATGCATCCCATTTGGTCGTTAAATGGGTGTGACAAATTGGTATCAGAGCTCTTGTTGACTGTAGGACGCAAGCCTAGCTAGAAATGGTCGATTTAGTATCATCTGTACACTATTTTTATGATCACTATCTTGCTCTTGTTATTTGATAAATTTTTATGCTTCTTATGTCTCATTCTATTACGAAATTTTGCCTCTATTCTAACTTCATCTAAAAATTCTATAGATGGTCCGTGACCGTAAGACTGCCCGCATCAGCTCTGGAAGATACTACCCACCTCGTGCCCTGCTTGCAACTGAAGAGCCACAAGAGCCAGAACCCTAGGAATAGGAGCAGGCCCCTGAAGCACCAGTCCAAGCACCAGCACCTCCCCAGGAAGAGCCTGAGCCTGAAGAAGATCCAGAGATCATCGAGGTTGAAGATAATGAAGAGGAAGCTAATGGAGGAGGACAACCCGCGTCTCCACCACATCATGAAGCTCTTGGAGATATGCCACCTCCTCCAATGGGGTGGACTGTGAGGATCTACCACAGGAATGGAGGGAATGCTGTCTCTCATCTTCGCCTGGTGGGGATGCTCACTGCTTACTTCGCTGATTGGCATCCAGCTGTGGAGTACGTCTGCTGGGAGTACACTCATCCACTGGAGGATACGTACTGGAAGGCAAGGGCAAGCATCTTTGCACATAAACAAGACAAGGGGGCGTACCAGCTGGATAGGATGTTCTCTCACGTGGGTTATCGAGCTACTATAGAGGATAGCATTGAAGATGCTGCTTTTGAAGCATATATGGGTCTCCGCTATCTTCGCTTTAACCTTATGAAGCATGACATTCATCGCTACTTTCCTCGTGCACACCCCGACCTTGGATGGGCTATGACAGATCCAGTGCAGCTAGAGCCACTACCTCAGGTGATGGTGAACCTTGTCTATGATATGATGGATAGGAAGCTGCAGTTAGAAGAGATGGTGAAGGCACAAGGGAAGACTATCAAGAGGTGCCAGGCAACCATTGATGAGCTCCGAGCAAACCAAGGCATGCCCAAGATTTATGAGACATTAGAACATGAGCCACTTCCTTAGGAAGAGGAGTCCTTTATGTAATAAGAACGTTCTTAGTAACGTCAGTTGAGTCAGTCGAGTCTGTCGTGTGGTTTGAACCTTGGTGTGCTAGTTGCTTTATTATTATGCTTATGTGTGAGTTGGATCTTTGTTTGAGTGTTGAGACTTGTATACATGTCTACAAGTTCCATTTTTAAGAATAATAAGTATAATAGTCAAGGGAATAATAGTTGGGATTGGTATTATCACGTTTCTGTCCTTGCTGTTTTCGGGAGCAGTCTGCAATGTTTCTGCTATAGTTTAAAAACAGTTCGTGCAATATTTATGGAATTTTTATGAGAGAAACTAGACTTAAGCATCTTTCAAATTCCACTAGAATTACCTTTTTATCTGATCTGGTTCGAGAGATATAATTTTCACAAGTTAAAGTTTCTGCACAGTCTGAAATCTGGAACAGTTTCTGTTACACCTTATTTTTCATAGACTTAACGACAGAATCTGATCTTGAGGTCTGAATAGAAATTGTGGATAATTTCATAAGCTTTCCAACCATATAAAGCACGCCTCTTTTGGACTTCTGTAGCTCGAGATATGATTGAAATACTGAACTGTCAATATTGCTACTCGTCCAGAAAACTTTCAGATCTCATTCTTTATCTTATAAGTGGTTGATAACATGGAATTCTTAAAGTTTGCATGTTTATGGGTGGCAGATGGCCGGAAGAGGAAGAGGCAGGGGTCGTGGAAACATTCCCCCAAATCCACCACCACCGCCGCCACCAACCATCGAGCAACTGTTGGCAGTGCAAACGCAGTTGATGCAACAACAGGTGCAGAATCAGCAAAATCAGCCAGTTGCTGGGGCTCAACCACGGGATAAGCGTGGTGAATTTTTGAAGGGTCATCCCCCAGTGTTCACACATGCTGCTGATCCTTTGGAAGCCGATGATTGGCTTCGTGCTGTGGAGAAACAACTCAATATTGCACAATGTGATGACCGACAGAAGGTGTTGTTCGCTTCTGGGCAACTTCAGGGAGAAGCTCAGGATTGGTGGGAGTCATATGAGTATGGTCGTCCTGCCAATGCTCCTGCAGTCACCTGGCAGGAGTTTAGAGAGAACTTCAGGGCTTACCATATACCTGAAGGAATGATAGAGTTGAAGGCGGAAGAATTCAGGAACCTGACCCAAGGGTCAATGACTGTAGCTGAGTACCGTGACAAGTTTGCTCAATTGTCACGATATGCTCCACATGAGGTGGCCAATGACAATGATAAGCAGCGTCGCTTCTTGAAGGGATTATATGATGGACTACAGTTGCAGTTGATGTCCAATACCTATCCTAACTTTCAGACGCTTGTGAACCGCGCTATCGTGGTGGATAACATGCGCAAGGAAATGGATGCAAAGAGGAAAAGGTTACAGGGACAAGCCTCCGGTAGCAACACCCGTCCACGTACTGGCTTTCAATAGACTAATCAGCAGAGGCCTCCTTCTGGACAGTGGAATCGTGGTCAGGCCCCTTTCCGTGGACAGTTTCCGCAACGTCCCCCATTCCAGCCGCAGAATAGCAACCAACATCCTCCGCAGCAGAATGGGAATCAAGCACAGCGTCAGGGTCCTTCCAACAACACTCCCACGAAGACTAGTGCTCCCAATACTCCCAACAGGTGTTTTCGATGTGGGAAAGAAGGTCACTTGTCCTACAATTGCCCTGAGAAGCCCAACCAGCAGACTCCCCAGAGACAGAGCAGCCACCAGAAGCCAGCACCTAATTCTGGAAGGGTGAATCACTTGTCCCAGGAAACCGCAGTGGAGGAGCCAGAAGTTATGCTTGGTACGTTCGATGTCCACTCCACTCCCGCCACTGTTCTTTTTGATTCTGGAGCATCACATTTTTTCATATCACAATCATTTGTCAGAATACATAGAATCTATTTGTGTGCTATGAAGAATCCTATCTTAGAAAACTCACCTGGTGGAAGCATGCCAGCATCTTATCGTTGTCTTCCGATTAGTCTCAACTTAAGGGGGGTAGAGTTTACAGTTAGTCCTATAGTCTTGAGAACAACTGGGATTGATCTTATATTAGGAATCGATTGGATGATGCAACAACAAGCAGAGATTCAGTGTAAGGGTAAATCAGTTGTACTGACAATACCAAAGGGTGATAGAATCAAGGTTGAGGTAAAAGTGCAGAAACAGGAGACCGCTACAGTGAACCAGCTTAATGACGGTGCCAACCAGGAAGATCCAGTTGTGGAGGAGTTTCCCGATGTGTTTCCTGAGGAATTGCCAGGTATGCCACCAGACCGTGACATTGAATTTATTATTGAATTATTACCTGGAACTGCACCTATAGCTAAGCGTCCATATAGAATAGGAGTAAATGAATTAGAAGAACTTAAGAAACAAATTAAGGAGTTGCAGGATAAGGGTTTTATTCGTCCTAGTTCTTCACCGTGGGGAGCACCAGTGATTTTTGTGGATAAGAAAGATGGAACTCAGAGGATGTGTGTAGATTATCGGTCTCTTAATGAGGTTACTATCAAGAATAAGTACCCATTGCCTAGAATTGATGACCTGTTTGATCAGTTGAGAGGAGCTTGTGTATTCTCCAAGATTGATCTTCGCTCTGGATATCATCAATTGAAGATTCGTGCCAGGGATATACCAAAGACAACTTTTACCACCCGGTACGGGTTATATGAGTATACAGTGATGTCTTTTGGTTTGACTAATGCCCCTGCATACTTCATGTACTTAATGAATATGGTGTTCATGGAATATCTGGACAAGTTTGTAGTGGTATTCATTGATGATATTCTAGTATTTTCCAAGACTGAGGAAGAACATGCTGAACATTTGAGGTTGGTCTTGCAAAAGCTCAGAGAACACCAACTATATGCAAAAAGGAGTAAATGTGAGTTTTGGTTGAAGGAAGTTTCTTTTCTGGGTCATATTGTCTCAAATGGAGGAATATCAGTAGATCCTGGCAAGGTGAAAGATGTATTGAACTGGAAGCCACCCATCAATGTAAGTGAGATCCGTAGCTTCTTGGGATTGGCTGGTTATTATAGGAGATTTATAGAGGGGTTTTCAAAGCTTGCAAAACCAATGACTGCATTGTTGGAGAAGAATGCCAAGTTTGTGTGGTCCGAGAAGTGCCAGGCTAATTTTGAGGAATTAAAGCAAAGATTGACTACTACACCCGTCTTAGTTTTGTCAGATCTGAATAAACCTTTCTCTATCTATTGTGATGCATCTCGATTGGGTTTGGGATGTGTTCTTATGCAAGAAGGTAGAGTTGTGGCATATGCATCGAGGCAGTTGAGGAAGCATGAGTTGAATTACCCTACTCATGATTTGGAATTAGCTGCAGTGGTCCATGCATTAAAGATATGGAGACATTATTTGATTGGACACAAGAGTAATATATACACTGATCACAAGAGTCTAAGGTATATCTTCACTCAAACAGATCTGAACTTGAGGCAGCGTAGATGGTTGGAGTTGATAAAAGACTATGATCTAGAGGTGCATTATCACCCAGGAAATGCCAACGTTGTTGCTGATGCCCTTAGTAGGAAAAGTTATGCAAGTGAAATACAAGTAATGCCTATGCCAAAAGAATTGTGTGCTGAGTGCAAGCATCTGAACTTAGGATTTACTACCAATGCAGTGGAATTAGTACTAGAGCCTATTTTGGAGCAAGAAATCCGCAAGGGTCAGCTGAAAGATGAAAAGTTGAGAGAGATAGCTGAAAACATAGCGAAGGGTAAATCTCTAGGATTTCATAAGGATGATAATGGTACGCTATGGTTTGGAAAAAGGCTGTGTGTGCCTGAGGATAAGGATATCAGAAGGGCAATTCTGCGTGAAGCTCATGAGTCAGCTTATTCCATACATCCAGGGAGTACTAAGATGTATTTGGATCTGAAAGAGAAATATTGGTGGTATGGTTTAAAGAGAGACGTTGCTGAGTATGTTGCCCTGTGTGACACTTGTCAAAGGGTGAAAGCTAAACATCAGAGACCTGCAGGATTGTTACAGCCTATGCAGATACCCGAGTGGAAATGGGAAGAGGTTGGTATGGACTTTATAGTTGGGTTGCCACGGACTCAGAGAGGATATGATTCAATTTGGGTGATAGTGGATCGTCTGACTAAGGTTGCTCATTTTCTGCCTATGAGGACTACATATAGCAGTGCGAAGTTGGCAGAGTTGTATATGGAAAGAATAGTGAGTCTACATGGAGTTCCTAAGAAGATTGTGTATGATCGAGGTACTCAGTTTACATCTCATTATTGGCAAAAGATACATGAATCATTGGGAACTAAACTAAACTTTAGTACAGCTTATCATCCCCAGACAGATGGTCAAACAGAGAGAATTAATCAGATATTGGAAGATATGTTGAGAGCTTGTGCTTTACAATATGGTACTAGCTGGGATAAGAGCTTGCCTTATGCAGAATTCTCTTATAATAATAGTTATCAGAAGAGTCTTCAAATGGCACCGTTTGAGGCTCTGTATGGACGAAAGTGTAGGACCCCGTTGTTCTGGAACCAGACAGGGGAGAGTCAAGTGTTTGGGCCTGATGTACTAAAGGATGCTGAAAAGAAAGTAAGAATAATTAGAGATAATCTAAAAATAGCACAGTCCCGACAGAAAAGTTACGCTGATACTCATAGAAGAGAGTTGATTTTTGAGGTAGGGGATTACGTTTACTTGAAAGTGTCTCCCATGAGAAGTGTGAAGAGATTTAACATGAAGGGTAAATTGGCACCAAGATATATTGGACCTTTCAAGATTACAGAGAGACGTGGTGAAGTGGCATATCAATTGGAATTACCCGAGAGCCTGGCAGGTGTACATGATATGTTCCATGTGTCTCAACTGAAGAAATGTTTGCGAGTACCAGAGAAAGAGATTCTGTTAGAGGAGCTCACTGTTAAGGAGGATCTTACATATGAAGAGTTCCCGGTTAAAATTTTGGAGACTGCTGACAGAGTCACAAGAAGTAGAACAATCAAAATGTGTAAAGTACAGTGGAATCGGTACACAGCAGAAGAGGCTACTTGGGAGCGAGAAGAGGATTTGAGAAAAACCTACCCGCAATTGTTTGAGTAAGCATCAGTCGAATCTCGGGACGAGATTCATCTTAAGGGGGCTAGAATTGTAACACCCTAAAATTTTGAAAAGAAGAAAAATAGGAAAAATATGATTTTTGTATATTTTTGTGTGCATGCAAATTTAGAATGATAATAATTTTTATAAATTTAAAATCAAATATAAGGGTAGAAATATGATTGAGCATTCATGCTGCTGCATTTGAAAATTTTATATTGAGTGGTTTGAATTAAATTCAAAATGGATTTCAAAATCTTTTGGAAAATGCTTTGAAATATTGGAAAAGGAAAAAAAAGAAAAGGAAAATCAGCTCTTTCGGTTTTCGGCCCAGTTCAGCCCGTCTCGGCCTGCCATGCACGCGGCCCGTTTTCTTTCCCTCCCGCGCCCCGCTCCCGCGTGGGCCAAGCCCAGCAGGTTGGCCGCTGGCCCAGCTCGCACGCGTGCTGCTCCCTTGTCTCCCTGGCATTCCGGTCCCACTGGTCAGCGATGTTCCTTCTTTCCTTTCTTCTTCCTCTGGCACTTTCCAAAATCGGAAGCCGCCGCTTTCCCCCTTCATCGGATTCGATCGATCGAATCCATCTCGAATCCCTCCCTTTCCTTGTTTCCTCGTGCCTCCGGGCTATAAAAACGGAACCCCCGTGCTATTCCGCATCCAACCCGTCCCTTTTGAGCCGCTTTGGTCGTCCCGTCGAGCCACCGCAAGCGCCACCGCCGCCATACCCGCCACCGTGAGCTAGCCGCCGCCTTCCGATCATCCCCCGGCCCTATCTTCACGCGGGGTAAGATCACCGTGATGCGCTCGTTCTTTCGGTGCCTTCAGTTTGGCAAACGGTGCTCGGGAGGGCCGTCTTCTCAAGCTCCGGCGAGCTCGGGCCGGTTCCGGCCATGGCGCCGCCGTCGGGCCCTGTAGCCGGCCGGCGTTTCTTTTTCTCTTTCTTCCCGATTAGATCCAAGCCGATCACTTTGAATCCAACGGTCTGAATTAGAACATACCGGTTCGCTTGTAGTTTTGTAAAAGAAACCCTGAAGTTTTTAAGTATATAACCCGCGGTCCTAAAACGTAAAACGCAGAATACGCTTTGATCGGTTGAAAACGTAATTCGTTTCGGAAAATGAAAAATACGCTTTCTGATATTTACAGTTTTGCCACTCAACTTGTTTTAGTTGTAGAATCTCCGTTTTAACTCCGATTTGGTAAATTCAAATTGCGTTAGATTCATATTTGCGATCTCTATGTAATTATAGAACTGTACAGTAGGTTTAGATTAATTTATTTTCGAGTTTTAATTAAAGTATTTATTTTTCTATAGGAAATCTTCGTAAATTCATAACTTTGTCGTTTTAGCTCTGTTTTTCGTGATCTTCACGTCTGTGTGATCCTAGCGAGTCGTAGATTCGTTTTAAAGACTTTTTATTTTATTTTCTTACTGATGGTGTACTGTTCTAATTATAGTCTTGTTTGTTTATGCATGATTGTTTATGGATGTGTGTTGTTGCTGTTGATTGATCGAGTATAGACGGTGAGCAATTCATTGGGGATCAAGAGCCTTTCTACGAGCAAGATCTTCAGGACCAGTTTGAGCAAGGCAAGTATAGCATGGGATTATCCTTGTTGTCCTATTCACATTATGCAAATAATATCATTATGCATTTATTCCTTGTTAAGGATGACTTAGTGATTGATCCTACACCTTGATACCTATTACAATGCATTGAGTAGTATGGCTAGTGCTTAAACATGGACTATGATCATGTAAATTGATTAGAGGAATATGCAACAAACATTAAAAGATGATTTGGATTAATATTTAAAGGGGATTAGAGCATGGACGTTACTTTTGATGCTCTAATTGCTCTCCGTAAGGACTCATCTATAAGCGACAATCCGGGATTTATTGTACAACTGTGGGGGCTATATGGCTCTGGCTTTAGTCATATAGAAGGACCTTTTCTAGCTTGTTAGAGGTAACCTTTTTGGCGTAAGAATGGCTTGACGAATCGGGTATAGTGCGGCCTCTGTCCTTATGTGTATAGGTTGCGGGTTATTATGCCATTTGGAAGGGGGGCTCTACATCTGTTTGCCGAGTGAATCTAATGGCCCTAACTTGTTAGACAAACCTTCGAAAGACTTCATAGTGTTTACCCTGCCTGCTCACCTTGGTAGTGTTTTGGGAGTAATTAACCCGGGCATATGGGTAACACGACTCACAGTGAAAGTGTACAACCTCTGCAGAGTGCAAAACTGTTATAACAGCCGTGCTCACGGTCACGAGTGGCCTTGGACCCTTATGGAATAGTTGATAATTGTTAATAGTTATGATTTTGCTATTCATCAATCATTTCACATGGATCATATGTTTATTGTTTACATTGAGACATTTTGATGCTATTGATATGCTAAAATTATGCTAACTAAAAGCTACATGCTGATAAACCAATATTATGCCTTTTTGAGCCTCATGAACCCCATGTTACACTTGTTGAGTACGAGATGTACTTACGCTTGTTTATTTTTCTTACCTGGATAAAAATCTCGGATGGGTAATAGATGGAGGTAATAGTGACTACTACGCCTACTTCCCTAAAGATTACTAGTCTTGCTGTCAACCAGTCAATGTACCTGTGACTGGAGCTACCACGAGAGTTTATTATTTTTACTTCCGCTACATTTGTGTTAAGACTATGTGTTAAATATCGTGATGTAATAACATTTGTGATGATACTTTCGTTATAATTTGTGAACTTATGTGTGATTGATCTCTAGGCGCACATAAGGGTATGCATCCCATTTGGTCGTTAAATGGGTGTGACAAATTCAAATTTTGAATTGATAAAACAAAGTCACATGAAAATATAACCAAAATAATAGCCATAAAAACACAATAAATTGATAGAGCATGGTTTTAGATAAATTTAGGAAAAATCATCAAATTTGAAGTTAGTATGAGGACGAAAGACTAGTTACAAGTTTTAGAGAGAGATTAAAAAGAAAAATTGTGCTTGTTCATATGATTTGTGAAAACTTCAATATATAAGAACTTCAAACAGAATTTTGGGAGAGAAAATAATTTCAAATGAAAAAGTTGTAAACAACAAAGTTGCAGAACTCATTGAGACCTACAATTTTGGTCTTGGTCATTTCTTCATCCGAATTCTTTAGGGTAAGTTGAAATTTGAATTTTAAAATTTAATAAATTTGAATAGAATTTTGACATAGTTGAGGGCAATCCCACGGTCACTGTAGCAAATCCGTCGTTTCAATACCGTCTGGGGGGTAATTTGACCGGTTTTAGAAAGGTCAGGGGGTAGAATAGACCGTTTCATAGTTGAGGGGTTAAGTAGTCCACCCCCGTAGTTGAGGTGGTAAAGTAGACTTTTTCCTATAGTAAAATGATTTCAAATAAAAGTGAACAATAACAAAGTTGCACAACTCATCGAGATCTATAACTTTTATTTTGGTCAACTTTTCGATCCGGATTTGTTTGAACAATTCAAAATGAAGAAAATGCTTGCTTGGATTGAATTTTTCTGTGCGTGTGTAATTCAAATTGGCACGGGCTACGTTCCATTTGTTACCCTTTATTATCCACAAGAGGTCTATTAGAAAGCATTTTTGTGAATATAATAACACCGTGGATAAACACTGTGTTAGTTAAGTATGTCCTATATGTATATTTATGGATATCGACTAAGCACACATAATCAGACCACGCAACATCTTCGCATCTCCAGGAGCCCATCGGGTCTGAATAATCTCGATGTCACAATGACTAGAAACTTAGCATCATTAATAGAACACGTCATTCACAGACCAAGCTGAAAACAGGTTCATCCATTGAACTAACCACAGCCTAATTTAGTTAACACAGTAGCAGAAACCATCTCATTATGTTCGTACATCAACCATTAACTAAGCTGATTAATAGTATTACAGACAGTCTTGTTACCATGCTCCAGTAACATTCTAACACTAATAGCCGTTATCCCGGCATAGCAAACTACTTGGTCGAGGTTGCTTCTGCACATTACACAAAAATGGCATCCTCATACACTCATGTCACTACAGCAACCATTCCTTTATCTTTCATAGTAGTTTCTCCTTTGTCTTCACCCCGCCCGGATCACATCCACCTACATTCATGGTCCTTCAGAAACACTTGCTTCTATGGTCGCCCTGGTTGCATGCGTCTGTGCAAGCAAGAAACAAATTGGATGCGATGTGTCGGGTTCCTTAGAGTGAGAATTAAAACCGTTATTCAAAAAATTATAACATCAAGGGAGGTACCTTCTGATTAATGAAATCATTCATGCATTTTCCCAAATTGGACGTGGCTTGCTCCAGGTCTTCTGCACAACTGTCCATGATGTTTACCACTCCAGCTGCACTTTCATCAGCTGATATTTTCTGCTTCAATTCCACTATTTTCCTCACGATTCTAGTACCAAGTGTTTTTTATGTGCCGTCCGTGATTTCCCTGCTTCAGTATATGTGTCACCATCCCGAGCATCAGGAATTTTCATCCAAACTCACACATATATAACTCTTGGCAGGGAAAAAAACATTGCCAGTCACTGATCTACCGGGCCTCAATCATCGAAAAATGCAGGGGCGAACACTGATGCTTCAGGGTAGGTGGATGGCCTCTTTACGTTAAAATGCCATCCACTAGGTTGTGCTCTGCACTCTGCCCACTATGCCAGTTAGCCCACACATCTCAGAAAACATAATTGATGAAATGCATCCAACATCCTCCTGTCGGGTCACATTTAGATGTGTTATCGTTAGTAATCTTCAATATCTTGCACAGTTTCTATATAGAAGGAAACATGTCTGATTGAACACAGCATGCATAACACTTAACTGAAATCAATTCAACACAGGCAAAGATCAAGAAATAATCTGTTCTATCCCCATCGAAGCACCGGCAGAAATATGCGCAGAGGACACCAGAACGGTTCAAGCTGCGGGAATAGAACCCAATTCAGCAGTAGGCCACACAAGTTCGAATACACATACTTTGTTGAGTTGGGTTAGAGGCATTGCTCAGCTTTATATGTTTCGTTACTAACCGTCTCATACCATCGAACCTCCACTTGAATGTGTCAACCGACGCAGCAGTCCAATCATGATTCCACCCAGTAAATAGTACCCTAATTGCAGAAGATAGAGTCGTTTTCAACATGTTTGCTACATGGGTGTATACACTGCTCCTCTGTATCATTGACATGTTCATACATGCTGGATCGAACACTCGGATATTGTTGTATTTCAGGTCCCATGAAAAACAGACCCATCTCTGATGCAAAATCACTGGGAAGAACAGCTGCATCAATTTGTTTAAGTCATAAGCGTGCATCCCAGCAATGAATAAGCGATGTAGTTTTAGAACAATCTTACCATTCTGCAGTTATATACATCATATTTGAGGTGTGAACCCACAAACTGATTCCTGATGGATGGGTTTTCTATGTCAGAACACCCCGCCACCACTGCAGCCTGTTTCAATGAAACACATATATTGTCAGTCCATGGTGTACATTGACAGTAGGTGTTCATTTGGAGATGTACTTCTGTTTTGTTGAAGGTGTTCTCACGCTGTTCAGAGTTTCATAGTTATTATAGATATATAAGCTGTATCAATGCTCACTGTATCTGGTCACTTGGTTAATTTAGACAGGAAGCTTACCAAGATGTCTGACTCAAAAAAGTGCCTCCAACGTAGCCGTCCCTCCGAGCTATACAGCTTGTCGTCACTCTGCATGAATCTCCTCATTATTGCATCCATCATGTCCATTTCCATCTCAGAAACCCCCATCTCTTGCTCATGTGCAAGAAAAAATTTACATCAAAGAACCATAAGTCAATTGAAATATTTAACTCAGTCTGATGCTGATAGAATCAGTTATATGCGTTATTAATGCAACAGATTAACATCCGCAATGACCTATCGACACCACTTTTCATGAGTTCTCATAGTGAAATGATAAAAAGCAATCTTGATATAAGTCATCTGTAGCAATGTTATTACATTTTGGAGAAGTCTCTGTATAAAAAAAGGCAGGGAGAATACTTGAATTGCTAACTGGATTATCCTTAAAAATGTCGAAACAATAACCAATGCCTACTGGACCCTTTTATAGTTTTCAAAAATGCATATCAGTATATGAGCAGCATGATTTGGCCCATTCAGGTAGCTCTTTAAACCAGTCTGTGCTCTCTGAATGATGTTGTGGTTGCTTCTCTGATTGAGCCTTTATTCAGCTAGTTCTATGAATGGTTGCAAAACATAGGTGCAATGTTAACACATTTCTATGTAAACTAAAGCATGGAGAAAACTCGAATTGATAGATTATCATTATCATTAAAAACGTTGAAACAACAACTACTGCCTATTTGTTCCTTTATACTATTCAAAATGCATACTAGTAGATGAGTAGTGCTACAATGGTCTCTGGGATTGCCTGCTTCAGATGAACACAAGGGTCAGCATGGTTGGGCTCATTCAGGTAGTTATCTGAATGATGCCGTTGTTACTTCTCTGATTGAGCCTGTATTTAGCTTGTTACATGAGTGGTTGCAGAATTTTGGTGTACAGGTCCTTATGATATACTTACGGCAAGTAGAATCGGAATCGGACCTGTTTTTTTCGCAGCCAGCTCCGTGGAGACACCGCCAACGCCGGCGTCGCCCCGCGGCCCGGGGTCGCGGTGCGCACGTTCCTCTCCCGAGGCGCCCCTGCACGACGTGCTGCTAGAGCCGGGGCAGCCAGTACTTGCGAGCTCAGCGGACCAACCTTGAGTTCCTGCTCCTCTTGGAAATCGACCGCATTGTCTGTAGCTTCCTCAATCAGGCCGGCCTGACCTCACCGGGAACTCCCAACGCCGGTAGAAGCACTAACCGTAGCTCCACTCGCCCCCGCCCCGCCCCTGAGTCACCTTGGATGTTGGAAGGCTCCCGAAGCCGGGCATATCTCTTCCCTTCCACACCGGCGCTGAAGATTCCGCATTTGGGGTACCAAATCCGCGTTGTGGCCGAGGTGATGCGGGCACGCTGCCGTGGTCGGTGGCAACCGTGGTGGCGGTGGAACTGCACTGCGGGAGGTCGTGGAAGAAGTGGAAGCAGAGGTGGCGCTCTCTGGTGAAGACGCCGCGGACGGCGGCGTAGACTGCGCGGATCCAGGGCGGATCCATGCAGGCCGCGCGGATCCCAGGCGCAAATGGCCGGCACAGGGCGGAGTCGACGGCGTCCTCCTGGTCTCCGCGCCATGTCGCCCAGGTTGACGAGCAGCGTGCCAGCCTCGCCGGCTCCCACCGGCACGACGCTGCGCCACGTGTTGCCATGGAGCACGTGCAGGCTGCCGAGCCAAGTGTCAACCTGTTGACTATCTTGATTTAAGTAAATCAGTCCTGAGCCCCCGGAGATGCTATCTCCCCAAGCTCCACTAGAGCACAACCATAAGATCAAGGCGCGAGGCATATACTATTGAATTTTATACCAAGAATTCATATATAAATAGTGGAAACTTGTACGAGAGTGGAATTTTATTATTATAGAAAGAAATTGCCATGTCAACTAAGCCTTCACATGCAGGGACGAAGCCAGCGGTAGGGCAAGCCGGGCTCGAGCCCCCCCACCGCCGCGGAACACGTGGAGCCCCCCTCAGCCCCCCTTAATTTGTTAGCCATGGACGAAGGTGTAAGAGAGGCTGCTAGAGGTAGAAGACGACCTTCAGCCCCCCTTGATTATTTCATGGCTTCGTCCTTGTTCACATGTAATTATACCTAATCTAAATAGTCACTCTTCTATTGAGTACATTGTTGATGCAAAAGTGAATCTGCAAACACAAAGGGCTAATACCCGAAATCAATATCCAAAGCGTGCCAGTCGATTTGACCTGTTAATCGACAAGGATGAAGATACGAGCACTTTGGTCCTGACAACAGCGATACGCCCGGAAGTCACGGCCAAGAGGTACTCACGCGGAACTCGAGGATCGACAAAAATTGCACTTAGAGCAATGCAACTCGCCGAATCGATGAGAACTCGTAAAAAGGAAAAATATGCAAATTGACGAAGTCGCCGAAAAGTAGATGTAAATAAGAGTAAAAGCTGGTTTTTGATGTATTGATTGATTCCTATTACATTGCCCTTCACTCTATATTTATACCCTGATTTATAGAAACATAACCAAATACGACTAGGACACTAAATCCAAATCTAAAGAAAAGAACATGACTTTGACACAACTCAGACTCTACTAATCGTAAACAAGGAAATCAACTCTTATTTTATTCCATAGTCCGCTTTAATCACGATGGTATTCTTATCGACCTCCTTTTCACCGGCACAGCCCCTGTTCCATCGGCAGCAACCTTCGATCTCCTTCCATCAGTACATTCCTTGTTTCATCAGCTGCAGTCTTATACCTTCCTTCATCGGTACATTCCCTTATCTCATCGGCAACAGTCTCCAAACCCTCTTCCATCGGCATCGGCAATAACACCCTTAACCTCATCGGCAACATTCCAAATTAAATTCATACACTGTCACCGCTTAAAAACAAACTTATTCTCCTTAGCTATCAATTTACACGGCAATCTTTCCCTTGCTGATTAGCCTTTCCTGATCATCTTGACACGTGCTGAAAACGATGTCAACACATGCCCCCCAATTTCGGAGTATAAGATACTGATGCTCCGAAATTTACTCCAACTGATGCTTGTTATTGCCCATTCTCCAAGCATAACATGATTTGTTACTAGATTTAATCAAATCTAGTTCTAATCCATGCATCTCAATAAATATCGCACATTTTCCAACCTTCTTTACCTTAATTACGGTTGAGATACCAAAATAACAATCCATCAGCAAGATCTTACCGCAACGCATCATTTTTAGAACTGAAAAATCTTGTATCAAGATATCCTTCAAGTCATGATTACTTGCCGTCAAATCTTCTGCACCATCCCTTGATTGTCGTGTGAACAGTTACCATATCCAACTGAACCACCTCGATCCATCCGCATACGGCATAGAGATAAGTCAAGAATACCCCTACTCCAAATAACCTATAAATAGATTCCTCCGGGTTGTTCATCTTCTACCTTCAAACTCCACCCTTTGGCATTCTCACTCCGGCGGCAACCCTAACCAACGACCGCGTGTCTTCAACTCATCAGAACCAACATCATCTTCAAGTTCCCAGCTCGTGCCCTCATCCTCCTGAAGCAATGGCTGTTAACTTCGACGTCCCTGCGGTTTGTTCTTCCTCTCATTACTTTTACTTTAATCCTTTCGGTTTCCGTGCGAGTTCTTACAGTCGACATCTTTCTTTCTCTCTCATTTTCTTGGTCCTCCAAACTCAGGAACTTCGCAACACACTGGTGATTCCAACCCATCAACCTCCCCTCCATTGCTTAGGTCCGATGGGCGACCCAGATCCAACTGATTTGATTAATGCAGAGGCAAATCGTATTCCCTTCAAATCTCAAAATTTCTCTTTGAATCTGTGGAAGGACACGTTCCGTTCTTGGCCCAAACCCACCAAAGGGTGGACAAACTGGTTTCTGAGGATCAACAGATCAATGCAAGTGTTCTGGGCAGAACGGAAAATAGATCAGTGTATCAGGCTGTCCATTGCCGATATGCAAAAGAATAAATCCATGATGATAGCTGCTGCTCAGTTTTGGTCTGACACCACCAACACCTTCATGTTCGGTCATGGCCCATGTGCCCCTACTCTTGCCGATGTATACATGCTCACAGGCTTAGACATCTCAACTATCGATGAAGGCCATATTTTCGGTAGAAAAGCTGAATACAGAGTAACTACACGCAACATCGGCGGCTGGACGGGATATATCCAGGAGTATCAAAAGACTGGCACCGTCAATCAAAGGGAACATGCCACATTCCTGAACATGTGGCTGGAAAAGTTCATTTTCTGCGGACGATCGGTAGGACCAACTAACGCTTTCCTCCCAGCAGCAGAACTCTTGGCCAACGGTGTCAGATTCCCACTTGGCCGATATCTCCTGAGCTCAACCTACCACCTTCTCCACCAAGTATCTCAGAAGCTTATACTTGGCGAACCCATCGGCAATCTGGGAGGCCCATGGTGGTTTGTTAATATGTGGTTAAACGCTCACATGCACAAGCGTTTACAGTGGGATCTCTTTGCTCAGGAATTCCCACGAGAGATTCCCGAAGAATACATCCTTAGGGATGATGAATCGGCAACACGCCCCCCTCTCAACTTCGGTGAAGCAATCATCGTCCTTCCCGGAACAGAAGCCAATGAGGACCAAATCGGCAGATTTTTTCAATCTTTCTACCACGGCCTCCCTCGTAACCTCAGGGCTTGGGTGCCTTATATTGATGAGGATAACAAGTTCCCTCTCCTCTTTAATTTTGCCGATAGTGATCTGAACCAAGACAATGATCTCATGATGGCCATTATCACCCCCAGAGCAATCCCAGTCAACACATTTGGTAGCGGGAAAGCCTCCCACATTACTTATGAATTCTACAATCCATCGGCAGTATCTCGCCAGCTGGCCTTTGGGCAACTGCCCATCAAACTGTGCTATGCCGATGTGATTAAACCCAGAGAAATCATCACTGCTGGAACTGAATGGAGCAGGATAGTAAGACCTGCTCCCGATGCCGATATTTCAAATGTCGATCTCTCCGCCTGGTCACCAGCTTCTTTCATAACAGAGTCATATAAGCAATGGTGGCAGGAGTGGAAAGAACAGCTGTTTTCAATGTCTGTTCACACATATCGGCACCTGATCGACCCTGATTATGCAATCCCTGATAATGCAGTAAGTTCCTTTCAACTTTTGTCCCTTTCCTTCCTTTTATTATGTGTATCGGTAGCTAACCTTCCTTGAAACAGGCTGATGATCCAGTTCCACCGATAAGCAAAAGCGGAAAACCCTTCAACCTCCATCCAGCCTCTCCAATTTCAGCAATCGGTTACAACGCCCCCACCCTAGAAGCCTTGACCTTCCAAAGGACTCGCACCAAAATCGGCACATCCAGACCGAGACTGGGAACATTCAGGGCTTCTCCAAAGGCTGCTGCTTCAAGCCTGATCAAAGCTTTTAAGGTAACAATCTTGCTTACTCTCTTTTCTACTGATACACTTCATATTAACATACAACTATCAGGGTGTACAAGCTGCAGCTGGATCATCATCGGCAACTTTACCAAGCACCACAACTTCTACCCCTCCTTCAGAGGTATTCTCTTATTTTTACATTTTTCTCTATTAAATATCCAATCTTATACCCGTTTTTGCAGCAACAAACGGGCACATCGGTAAGCACACCAAGCATGCAGGCTCCCCAACCAACCGATGTTGATGCCCCCCAGCCAGTTGTTGTTGAAGCACAAACAAAGCGTAAAGCTTTGACCGATGCTGAGGCTCAATAGAAACGACAAAAACCTACACCAGCCCCTGCGTCTGCTCCAACACCCGTCGATCAGCCCTCTGAACAAACCACTCCTGCCCAAGATACATCATCGGCAATTATACCTCAAGGGCCGACTACCGATGTGGTCATAGAAGACATTCCATCGGCATCTTCTGCCGATCCTTCGCATGACCCTTTACAAGCTGCTCCCTCAAGCCAAGCTCAAGAAATCATCCTGAAGCAGGTAAACCAATCAATTACTTGGTTTATTATATCCCCAAATATCATAAACAGGATTTCTAATTCTCTTTATTTCATAGGAACAAGACTCTCCCGATAGCTTATTCTCTTTTGCTATCGATGTTTCTGATGACGACGGAGAAGAAGCGAGTTCCTCCCTGGCGTTGGGAACAATATCATCAGACACCTATGGCAAGCTGGATACCCTTCTAAATCTGCTACAGCAAGACACTGCCCAATTGGTGCTCGACTCGGATCCTGCGAGGTCTATCTTCAAAGCGATCCGCGGTCAAGTCCCCGCTAATATCGAAGAAATCATCATTCCAGCAGTCCATCTAGAGAGCAGACAGCTTCAATATCAAAGGGTCGTTCATCGTATTGCTGATAGAGCAGCTCAGTCTCAACTTAAAGAAGAAATGCTACAGCTGAAGCAGACTGCCGACGAGAAGCACAAGAACATCAACAATTTGCAAGCCTCCAGTGCCGATATTAGACAGAAAATCTCAGATCTATCGGCAAAGAAAGCAGCCCTACTAGCTGAACTGGAAAAGGTTGAGACAGCTCTGACTCAAGCTAAACAAGAAGAAGACCAGCTTCCCGACGCCATTAAAGCCCTTCAACAGGAACGAGATGCTCAAGCTCACAAGGCCTTGGCCTTGAAAAAGAAAATCAAGCCTGTGGAAGGAAGTGCCGATGAAGATGCCAAAGAGTTAAAAGAAACCGATGAAATTCGCCTGCGTGCGATATCAGCCATCCAGGCTTTGTTAAATTAGCGCATCGGCACAATTGATACTTTGTTTTAACTCCAGCCGATAGGATTGTTATCGGCAACTATACTCTTTATGCATCTATCCAGATACTAGGGTAATATTTCTTTAAATATTTTCCATTTAACGCTCTGGGAAATACAACTCCTTCGAGAGTTTCAAGAATATACGCATTACCAGGAATAGACTGATTTATCCTATATGGACCTTCCCAATTAGGAGACCATTTGTCAAACTTAGAACTTTTAGTCCCAATCGGTAAAATCAATTTCCAGACTAATTCACCATCGGCAAATTCCTTTACCTTCACTTTCTTGTCATACCACTTAGCTACCCTTTTCTTATTCTCCTCGATGTTAACCAAAGCTTTTAACCGATGACCTGCTACATCTTCCAATTCATCTTTCATAAGAATATCATAATCATCGGCTGTCAGTTGATCCTGAAAGCGCATTCGCCTAGATCCAATCTTAATCTCCCAAGGTAAAACTGCATCGTGTCCATACACCAATTGATAAGGTGATACCTTGGTTGCACCATGACATGCCATCCGATATGACCACAAAGCTTCATTTAATATTGTATGCCACTTTTTAGGATATTCTTTGATCTTGCGCTTAATAAGTTTGATAATTCCCATATTAGATGCTTCAGCCTGGCCATTAGCTTGGGCATAATATGGTGAAGAATTCAAAACTTTAATTCCCATACTTAAAGCAAACTCATCAAATTCACCTGATGTAAACATAGTGCCCTGATCGGTAGTGATGGTTTGAGGGATGCCAAATCGGTAAACAATATGCTCCTTCACAAAATCAACCATGTTAGCCGATGTCACCTTTTTCAAAAGTATTGCTTCAACCCACTTTGTGAAATAATCGGTAACAACCAAAATAAACTTATGCCCTTTACTCGATGGTGGATAAATTTGACCGATGAGATCAATAGCCCAACCCCTAAACGGCCAAGGTTTAATTATGGGGTTCATAGCCGATGCGGGTGCTCTTTGAATATTACCGAATTTTTGACATTCCTGACATCCTTTAAAATATTTAAAACAATCCTCAAGAATAGTCGGCCAATAATATCCATTTCTTCTGATCATCTATTTCATCTTAAATGCTGACTGATGAGCCCCACATACTCCTTTATGAATTTCACTCATCAAGCTTTTTGATTCCTCTATGTTAACACACCTGAGTAAAACTCCATCTATGGTACGGTAATATAATTCATCATCGAGGAGTACATACTTCGTCGCTTGGAACCTCATGCGTCTTTCAACCTTTTTAGATGGATTCTTTAAATAATCAATGATTTCCTTTCTCCAGTCATCGGCATCAGCCACCGATGTCAATACTTCTTGAACAGGTTGATATCCTGAAGCATGCTGAGCCAACCGGTTAGCCTCTTCATTATGCATCCGGGAAACATGCTCCAGATGAAAACTCCTAAACCCTTTTAACAATTCCAAACACTTTTCATGATATGAAATTAGAATTTCACTTCGGCATTCATAAACCCCAATCAGCTGATTTATAACTAGCATAGAATCACCAAAAACTTCAACAGCATCAGCCTGTACTTCTTTAAGCAATTCTAACCCTTTTATCAGAGCTTGGTACTCAGCTTGATTGTTTGTCGATGTGGCGAAAATCGGCAATGAGAATTCATACTTCTTCCCCTGAGGGGAAATCAACACGATGTCGATGCCTGCCCCTTCACCACAAGTAGACCCATCAAAGAAAAGTGTCCATGGAGCAACTTCCAGAGAATCCACCGTGTTGCAATGTTGAGTAACAAAATCGGCCATAACTTGTCCTTTAACTGCCTTAGCCGATTCATAACGTAGGTCAAATTCTGATAACGCTAAAATCCATTTACCAATCCTACCATTTAATATCAGCATAGATAGCATATATTTGATCACATCATCTTTGCATACAACAGTACATTCAGCCGATAGTAAATAATGCCTCAACTTACTACAGGAAAAATATAGACATAAGCATAATTTCTCAATGGCCGAATACCTGGTTTCAGCATCTATTAACCGTCTGCTCAAATAATAGATAACACGCTCCTTTCCTTCAAATTCTTGAATAAGAGCTGAACCGATAACAGTATCTTCAGTTGATAAATATAATCTGAAAGGTTTTCCATGCTGGGGCGGAACTAACACTGGAGGATTTGTTAAACAACTCTTAATCTGATCTAAAGCCAATTGCTGTTCATCCCCCCATTTAAACTCCTGATTGGCTTTCAATTTCAATAATGGACTGAAAGCTTTGATCTTGCCTGACAGATTAGATATAAATCTTCTGATGAAATTAATCTTACCGATCAAGGATTGTAATTCAGTCTTATCGGCAGGAGCAACAACCTTGTTGATTGCCTCAATAGATTTTCAACTAATTTCAATGCCCCTCTGATGCACCATAAAACCCAAGAATTGTCCTGCCGATACACCAAATGCACATTTATTGGGATTCATCTTTAATCCATGTTTTCTTGTGCACTCTAGTATCTTCCGTAGATCGGTTAGATGCTTTGTGATGTCTCCAGACTTAATCACTATGTCATCAATGTAGATTTCTACCAATGTGCCGATATATTCATGGAAAATAAAGTTCATAGCTCTTTGATAAGTAGCACCAGCATTTTTCAAACCAAATATCATAACTATCCACTCAAATAATCCCACATGACCTGGACACCTAAAAGCAGTCTTGGAGATATCTTCTTCAGCCATGAATATTTGGTTATAACCCGCATTTCCATCCATGAAACTAATAATCTGATGCCCTGCTGCAGCATCAATCAACAAATCAGCAATTGGCATTGGATAACCATCCATCGGTGTGGCCTTATTAAGATTCCTGAAATCAATACAAACACGGAGTTTTCCATTTTTCTTATATACAGGAACCACATTAGAAATCCACTCTGCATATCGACACTGCCGAATAAACTTTGCCTCAATTAACTTGGTTATTGAAAGGTCCAAATAGGCTAGAGGGGGGTGAATAGCCTAAATAAAACTTCTACAAGAATTACTTAACCACAAGTTAGTACAAAAGGTGGCGGAGCAAAATGCACTAGCTCTAACTAATTAAGCAAGCCACCTACACAAGTCTAGTACAAGGCTATCCACTAAACACAACAACAACAACAAAAAGCTAGATACAAGATGTAGTACGAGAGAAGAGCTTCGAGTGATTATACTGCCGTGTAGAGATGAGAAGTACCAATAAATCAATCACACAAGAGAAATCCTCAGGAAGAGAATGACACAAGAATTTATCCCGAGGTTCACTTGCTTCCCGGCAAGCTACTCCCCGTTGTGGTGATACACCCACTTGTCGGTTCGCGAGCTAATCGACTATCAAGAGTCGAGCCCTCGGCGGGCACCGCACAACCGCACACAAGATGGGGATCCTCCAAGCCACGAGCTCCACTAGAGTATCCAATTCGCGAACTCCCGCGGGGAAGGATCAAGAACCCCTTACAACACTTGGTGAGGGCTCCAACAATCTCCAATTGCGAGCTCAATCACCTCCGCTGCTCCAAGCCGTCTACCGTGTCGGGAAACACGGAAGAGTAACAAGAAATCCGCAGCAACTCAAAGATCAAGTGCCTCTAGAATGCAACTCTCAAGCAATGCACTTGAATCTCACTCAATCTCACTCAAGATGAGCAACTATGCAAAGAGATGAGTGGAGGGGTTGTTCTCTAGCTCAAAGGATGTCTCTAGGTCTCAAAATGTGCAAAAGTTGCACTCAAACCCCGGACATCCTCTATTTATAACGAAGGGGTACGCAGTTAGCCGTTACCGGACGACGCAGTTCAAATCGCGCTGACCGGACGCTCCGGTCAGGGTGACCGGACGCGTCCGGTCACTACCAGACAACCGTGAACAGTGCGCGTCAGAACTAGCCGTTGCCCTGACCGGACGCACTTCTGCGTTTGACCGGACGCGACAGTGCCAGCGTCCGGTCGCGTTCCAGTAAGCACCCGACGAGACCGGACGCGTCCGATCGCACGTGACCGGACGCGCCGCGCGTCCGATCAGCACTCCGCTCCTCTGGACGCCTGACCGGACGCTCCGGTTCCGTGAGGGACCGGACGCGCCGGTCGCGCGCTCTCCTTCTGCGCACAAGTGAACTGACCGGACGCGCTGGTCAGGTCAGACTAGCGTCCGGTCACAAACCCTAGTGCCCGCACTGCGTTGAACTGACCGGACGCGTCCGGTCAAACCGAGACCGCGTCCGGTGCAGCGTCCGGTCACCACAGTGACCGTTGTTCGCCTCCGTTACTTTTCCGACTTCCGGCGCAGTGGAAAATAGGCATTTCATTTCCTCAAAAACGCCTGAATCCCGCGCTCGCACGCTCGGCGGGAGGGAGAGCGAACCCCAAACCCTATACTACCGTTCAAACACCACCGCCTTCGCAAATGTGCTAACACCACCAAGTGTACACCACAATGTGCATGTGTGTTAGCATTTTCACAGACATTTTTCAAGGCGTTATGTTAGCTCTCAACTAGATCCTAATGCATATGCTCAAGACATTGATCTAGTGGCACTTGATTCCCGAGCTAACCGTGATTGCCCCTCTTGATAGTCGGCTATGTATCCTAAACTCGGTCAATCACTTCTCTACTCATCTTAGACCGGCAAAAGGAAAACCCTATGGTTATACCTTTGCCTTGCGCTCTTAGATCCTACTCTTCCACTTGATCATCAAGTCCATCATATTGTGTGCATCTCCACCATGATCGTCATTTCATGTCCATGCACCATTTCTTTGTGATCTTGTGGCCACCACTCCTTGCCGCGTACACCTTCATCACATGTGTTGCTTATGCCTAACAAAAAACACTTAACACATGGCATTAGCAACTTGGTGTCATTAATTACCAAAACCAAACTTGGGCTTTCAGTTATTTCGGCCTTAATATCAGGGAGTATATTAGGATTGCATCGGCGAGCCGGCTGCTGATGTGGCCGAAATCCAGATTTAATAGGCAACCGATGTTCAACTATAGATCGGTCTAATCCAGGCATTTCAGTATAATCCCAAGCAAAACAATCTTTATATTCCTTTAACAAATCAACTAGTTGCTTTTTACACTTGGAATTTAACTTAGAGCTAATAAAAGTGGGCATTGGCCTATCGCCTTCACCAATATCTACTTCTATTAAATCATCTGCCGATGTAAATCCTTGACCTAATTTTCCATCATCGGCAAATCTATCCATTAAAACTCTTCTTTAGAACCGACTGCTTGGATCGGTAGAATTTCATAATCGGCAATCTTGAGGAACTCCTTTTCCCAGGCTTCTCCCGATATGCACTTGGTTCGCTCATAAGTATCTGATTCTGCCGATGCAATGATATAAGAAGAGTCACCAGGAACAACTTCAATCTTATCTCCAACCCATTGTACCAGACATTGATGCATTGTAGAAGGAACACAACAATTAGCATGAATCCAATCCCTTCCCAAAAGTAGATTGTATGCACCCTTGCCATTAATAACAAAGAAAGTTGTCGGTAAAGTTTTACTGCCGATGGTCAACTCAACACATACTGCCCCTTTAGCTGGTGACACATTGCCTTCAAAATCCTTTAGCATCATATCGGTCTTAGTTAAGTCTTGATCTCCCTTACCAAGCTTCTGATACATCACATAAGGCATGATATTAATCGCAGCTCCTCCATCAATAAGTATCTTAGATACAGGCTGCCCATCAACTCTGCCTTTCACAAACAAAGCCTTGAGGTGTTGTCTCTCATCATCAGCAGGCTTCTCAAAAACAGTCATCATTGGATCTAACATTAATTGAGCTATCTGATCAGAGGAGACAGCCTCTTCTTCACTATCAGACAGAGCCAAAAATTCCATCGGCAACATAAACACCATATTGACATCTGCCGATGGACCTTTATTCTTGTGCCTTATCTGCCACTGCTGGTTACCAGATTTCTCATTGGAAGGACTTTCTTCTTGATATAAATCTTTTTGACGCTCTCGCTGTATTTTTCTCTTCTGTGTCTTTGTCAAACCTTTTGGACACCATTGAGGAAGCTTAGTTTTCCACACTGGCTGATAAGTCCTAGTTGTCTCCACACGACGTATATTAGGATCCCTGTAAAACATTTCTTCATCAGGAACTCTTGCATTTGCCATCTCTTCGAGTTCCTCTTGATTCCTTGGAAAATATGCAATGCGTTTACCAAGCCTTTCGTGCACACTGAGTCTGCCCCCCAGCCGATCATGTACTGATGCTCTCCTTCTGATCAGCTCATTAATGAGCAAACCTTGATTACCAAATTGAAACCTTCCTGCAGGATGATTAACTCCATAATAGCCATTGCACTATGGACAATTTTCAACTGTAGGTAACTTAATACCTTCTTCCCAACAATGAATAAAAAACGGACAATTCCAATTATCCTTATGCCGATTCCACTCTTCTTGACGCCTTTCCTCTTGTTGTCGTCGATACCGGTCCCTTCGCTGACGCCAACCTTCATGTTGTCTTCGATGAGTAATCACGATGCCAGATCGAGGAGGCCTTCCAGAACCACCACTTTTTGTCAATAGCCCCTTGCCTTTTGCATCATCGGTAGTTATCCGATGTTGGGGATCTACTGATGCATTCTTTTCAGCAGCTACCGATGTCAACACCTTAATTTTCCCTTCAGCATCCAACATATTTGCTAGAAAAGGATGTTGATCAATTTTCATTGGCTTTTGAATCTTGGAATTGCCAAATTTTATCCTGCCAGATTCAATAGCTAACTGTAATTGTTGTCTAAACACCTTGCACTCATTGGTACTGTGTGAAGTTGCATTGTGCCACTTGCAATACAGCATATGCTTTAACTCTTCTGCCGATGGGATCACATGATTGGGTGACAATTTAATCTGGCCCTCCTGAAGCAAAAGATCGAATATTTTATCGGCTTTGGTGACATCAAAAGTAAACTTTTCTGGCTCTTTGTGACCAAAGGGACAAGATATCGGCTTCTTATTCTTAACCCACTCTGCCAAACCGATAACTGGTTCATTATCTGAATCAGAATCTTCCGCCTCTTCAACAAATGAAACTTTCTTATTCCAATTTCTCTTAGGTTCAAAAACCCTAGTGTCTTGATCAGAAATCCTTTGCACTAAATGACTTAGGCTTTTAAACTCCTGAGAAGCATATCTGTCTTTAAGGTGTGGTAATAATCCCTGAAAGGCTAAATCGGCAAGCTGCCGATCATCCAATACCAGACTATAACATTTGTTCTTTACATCTCGTAGCCTTTGCACAAAACCTTCTACCGATTCATCATTGCGCTGTTTCATCTTTACCAAATCGGTGAGCTTCTTTTCATGAATTCCAGCAAAGAAATACTTATGAAATTGCTTTTCCAGATCAGCCCAGGTGATAATAGAATTTGGCGGTAGTGAAATAAACCACGTAAATGCTGATCCAGATAGAGATGACGAGAACAGACGAACTCTCAATTCATCTCTACAAGCTGCCTCTCCACATTGAATAATAAAATGATTAACATGCTCCATGGTTGATGTATCGTCTTGCCCAGAGAATTTAGTGAAATCTGGCACTTTGTAACGATTTAGGAGAGGAATTAAATCATATGCCGGAGGATACGGAGTCTGATAAGAATAAGTATTAACCTTGGGCTTGATCCCAAATTGATCCCTCATAATTTCTGCTATCTTATCGGCCCAAAAAACATCGACATCTTGTTGACGATATGGTTGAATCTCTGCTGGAGGTATCTGTTGATACCCTTCTGCACACCTTTGTTGCCCATGATCTCCAGCAATTGGCATATTTGCTACTAACTGTGGTCCATTAACCTGCTGAAAAGGATTCATCGGCTGAGCTGCCGATGCTTGATTCTGAAAACCAGCATGCATGTGACCTTGATGAACTCCTGTGGCTTGCTGATTTGGCTGAACTGTATGTTGAGTAGGAAACTGCCCTGACCAATTATTAGTATTCATCGGCACAAAGTTTGCCGATGGCTGGTAGCTTGTTGGCATTGCTGGATAATTACATCCAACTTGAGGCATAACCTGGACTCCAGGTTGACTGATGATAGGAGCCTTCTGCTGCATCGGTAACAAATTTGCCGATGGACTTGAACTAGATGTTTGACCCAGAGACGCCTGAAAACCTCCCAGACTCGGTTGTGCAGTAGTTGTAATATATTGAGGCGCTTGGGCTATCGGCAAACCAGCCGATGGGATAGGAGTTTTTCCCGCTGCGTCAAACACTTGAGATAATCCGTGATTGAAAGTAGATGGCTCCGGAGGCATACCATATCCCCACCAATTAGCAGGAGTTTGATTACTCTGTGGTATAGGACCTGATAAAGCTAATGCTGATAGATCTGTACCAATCTGAACTCGTCCTGATAATGCTGAATCTGGACGCACCGGAGTAGATTGTACATTAGATAATCCTGCTGATACTGGAGGAGAAGAAATCTCTGTACCAGCAACGGCTGGAGGAGCCGATGGAGCAACAGCAGATGCTGCTTCCGGTTGATGATAAGCAGGCCCGACGTAATGAGGTGACGCTTGCCCTTCTTTGAAAGTTCGAATCACAGCATTATGAACAGTATTGGACAACACATTGGAGTGATTAATTAAAGCATGATTTACCGCAGAATTAACCATCTCTTGAAGTTTACCAGGATTAGGATCAAAGGTAACCTGCCGAGGCAACGGCAAGTCCTGCTTCTGGATGACTTGTCCGCTTTTGTTCACGCTGAATGACTTCAAGAAAAGCTGTCTATATTCTTCAATAGCCCTCTCCATAGCCTGCTTCTGATCGTCCTTAAGATCTTCTTCTGTTACTGCGATGATATTCCCAGCATCGATCTCATGATTAGGCATCTTGACTAGATCGGTCCCACTGGGTGTGCCAAAAGATGTGTTGATGCAAAAGTGAATCTGCAAACACAAAGGGCTAATACCCGAAATCGATATCCAAAGCGTGCCAGTCGATTTGACCTGTTAATCGACAAGGATGAAGATACGAGCACTTTGGTCCTGACAACAGCGATACGCCCGGAAGTCACGGCCAAGAGGTACTCACGCGGAACTCGAGGATCGACAAAGATTGCACTTAGAGCAATGCAACTCGCCGAATCGATGAGAACTCGTAAAAAGGAAAAATATGCAAATTGACGAAGTCGCCGAAAAGTATATGTAAATAAGAGTAAAAGCTGGTTTTTGATATATTGATTGATTCCTATTACATTGCCCTTCACTCTATATTTATACCCTAATTTATAGAAACATAACCAAATACGACTAGGACACTAAATCCAAATCTAAAGAAAAGAACATGACTTTGACACAACTCAGACTCTACTAATCGTAAACAAGGAAATCAACTCCTATTTTATTCCATAGTCCGCTTTAATCACGATGGTATTCTTATCGACCTCCTTTTCACCGGCACAGCCCCTGTTCCATCGGCAGCAACCTTCGATCTCCTTCCATCAGTACATTCCTTGTTTCATCAGCTGCAGTCTTATACCTTCCTTTATCGGTACATTCCCTTATCTCATCGGCAACAGTCTCCAAACCCTCTTCCATCGGCATCAGCAATAACACCCTTAACCTCATCGGCAACATTCCAAATTAAATTCATACACTGTCACCGCTTAAAAACAAACTTATTCTCCTTGGCTATCAATTTACACGGCAATCTTTCCCTTGCTGATTAGCCTTTCCTGATCATCTTGACACGTGCTAAAAACGATGTCAACATACATGGAATGGAGGGAGTAGCCTATCTCGTACACCCATACACCACCGGCCGCACTTGCGTTGCTCAAGTGACCATCGTGGTCTCCAGCTACCTGAAACAATTTAATGGCAGTAACATGAGTACAAGGGCACTTAGCGGGCTTAATACAACATAATATAATCTAGTAGGTGCAAAGGAAATCATGGGGGATTTTGTAGTTTGCATAAAAGTGTGGCATAGTTTAATAATACAATTCTATGAACCACTCCCTAACACCCCTGCTGCTGCCTGGTGCTGACCGCCAGGTGCCGTTTGCCGCAGTTGATCCTTCCCTGGGTGAGCCTTCTCCTGGCTTCTTTGGCATGCCATGCTTCTTCTTTCGCCCAGATGGGCTGTGAAGCTGGCCCCAAGCTCCTCACTTTATGGGCTTCGGGAACTTTCTTGTCCTACCACATCATGCCCGGGCGTGACCCTGCCGATGGAGTGGCCGACAACGCCTTGCGACTATGGAACGGGATGGCGATGTGGTGCTTCTGTGCCTGTCGGGCTTTGAGCGCCTGACATATTCTGGAGCTGGCTTCTGGCTTGGCCCAAGATGAGTGTTCACTCCGAGACGACAAGGATGGGACAACTACGGGGGGGTGGCATGACCTGGCCGAGGCTCTCCTTGGGCAGGAAATCCCCACATCATGGCCGAGCCCCGAGCGAGTGCGTCTTGAATGGGCGCTCTGCCTTTGTTGGCTCACCCTTCTAATATCAAAGACTTCCTCAGGAGAGGGCCATCTACGGGTTGTCGAGCCATCCCTTTTCTGCCAAAGGGTGATGCACGCGAGCGCACCCGATGTGTGTAGCTATAGCCCCCGAGCCCCCGGCTGATTTGGATAATCAGTCAGGGGGTTAGCCAAACTGTCATGTCTTTGATCTGGGGACTTAACATACCTCTATGTTAGACTCTCGTCAGAGAGATTCTTCATAGAAGTGGCATCTTCCTCCTTGGTCCATGGCTGACCATGGCCATGGGATGGTTCCGGACGAGGAAGGGCCTTGGCTGGTATGGATGTTGCATATGGTCGGCGTGCAGTGCACACATGTCTAGTCGGGCACTATGTCCGGGGGCAGCGTGGCCTCCTAGCATGTAGGGACCGATGTAGCAGTGGCACAATAGAGAGAAGATGAAATGTAATTTACTACCTTGGAGATTTTCAAACTAAAGGCTCTCATACAGTGGTTCTCGTATAACTTTCTCAAAAGGGTTGGTACATATATAGAGAGAGGGAGAACTCCCTACCTCCACGTCAACTAGTAAGGGACCGATGCAGCAGCGGTGCAATAGAGAGAAGATGAAATGTAATTTACTACCTTGGAGATTTTCAAACTAAAGGCTCTCATACAATGGTTCTGGTATAACTTTTTCAGAAGGGTTGGTACATATATATAGAGAGAGGGAGAACTCCCTACCTCCACGTCAACTAGCAATGTGCTACTAATTGATGTCATTCCTTTCACCTCCACTTGTGGGTCTAAGGCAATGTGCTACTAATTGATGTGGTACCTTTCACCACCAGTTGTGGGTCTAAACATTAAAGGCCTATTATAGATCATATGCACAAATCTCAATGTAATCCCTTGCTAGGCACAAAGGATGAGTTACATACAGCAAGATTCATTATAACTATATGACAAAAACTTCTTACTAAAAATATAGTAATGCCTAAAAATAAAACCCTAGCATAGAAACCCACATAGGTTGGCAAATATATATAACTATCTAATCTAGAAATCTCTAGTGAACTATGCCACATAGTCGAGCTCCATTGACCCTGAACCCAATGCAGCTAACCTTGATACCCGGCCTTATGCTCAGCTATGATCTCATGCTCCACGCCATTGGCTGTCTGCTGCCACTGTGCTATCTATCTTCTCTTGACATCACTGAAACGCGACGAGGAGTAGCTAATCTAGCTAAGAATCACTGGTGAACTATGTCAATGTAGTCGAGCTCTATTGACCCTAGACCCCGTCATTCTCCTGAACGCAGCTAACCATGATGCACTTATACTCCGCCGTGATCTCCTCATGTTCCACACCCTTGGCTTTGGCTACCTGCTGCCACTATGCTTTCTATCTTCTCTTGGCATCATCAAAACGTGTCGAGGAGGCTCCGTAGGATTGCATGCTTGAGAATGGGTTCATGGTACTGCCTTATGAAGTTAGGTGGCTCGACAAGGTATTTTGGTTTTCTCTAATATTTCAGATTTCTCTTAATCCTACATTCAAATGTCCTTATAAGAGAAGCACAAGAAGTAACTCTATGTCTTGTAGCGTTATTGATGGCATCCTAGGCCTACTGGTAAGAGTATATATAATTGCCTTTATTGTTGATGTTGCTTATAAGCATACAAAACGTTGGTGCAAGTCATCCCAAAGTGATGATGTACCACTCATTTATTATGAATGCACTCTGGAATCGTCAACCATCGGTATTTTGGATGGCACGATGTCTGGATGCAACCCTGTGGTGGTGGCAAATTAAACTCTCTTTTTTTTACGTGGATAAACTCTTGTATTGGATGCGCTATATATATCACGTAGGTATTTAGACTTCCTACCTTGCTGATGAGCATAGTCGCCACAACGCTTACTGCTGGGCCAACAGAAGCATGTGGAGTGAATTCATTTGTGGGGCCGGGCCTTAAAAAAGTCGGCCCTAGGACCTCCTCAAAAGTGAGTAGGATTTGATCACCACCTCCGCTGCCCATGTTTAGGCTGTGGCTGTAATCAGGCACCAGTGCCCATGTGTTTATTTTGTTTGTATTAGTCAAGATTTTATACAATATGGAAAGATTTGGACAAAAATATCACACTATGTACGACAAGAATAGTCCAAACGACAAAAATGAAATCTGTGGATGACTTTTTTTTTCTTTTGTATGACAAAACGTCCATTTGCAGTAGAAACACAAATAACAAGAAAGGGCATCTAGAGAACAACGATGCAAGCAAGCAAGCATTGTACTAGAACTCTGTTAACTAAGGCCTATGGCTTGCTGCTATTCACAATGTTAGACGACTACAACGGCTCTGCCATGATCAGTTAGATACAGTACAACTGGACGGAGGGGCGACGGCCGGCGATCTCACTTGTCAGAGATCGGCGGGCCGCCGTAGTGAACGCTACATATCTTGAGGTCTCTCGGCATGTCGATCTCCTTCAGCCATGCTAGACCGCCTTGGCCGTGCGCCACGTCGACGCCGTTGAGATCATCACCGGTGTCGTCTGCCGCCACTGCAAGCATAAACATGAATCATTCTCCGTGAGCCTAGTGCAATTGCAAGAATTCATGTGCAGCTGGGAATTACATGAAAAACGATGAAATGGCATACACTGGCCAACTGAATTTAATTTTAAGGACTGCAATTCAATTAGAACAAGCACAAGCAGCAGCATTGCAATATATTGAAACTAGTGCAATTAATCATCTAGTGCAGTTCATTAGTCTAATGACTTCGGGGCGAAGCTAGATCACTATTTTATACAGTACAGGAGTCTCCAACTAGGGGCACATGGTCGCCAAACTGTGTGCAACGGGCCGTCTCTAGAAATGCATTTGTAGGGGGCGGCTGGTATTTTCAGCCGCCGCTACAAATCGCCCTATTTGCAGGGGCAGAGCCGCCCCAATAAAATCAATTTGCAGAGGCGGTTAGATCTAGGGCCGCCTCAACAAATGAGCGCCGAACAGTTGAATTACATATTAAAAATTGAATTTTTTTTCAAACAACCTTGAATAGAGACATGACCAAAACGAAAGTTGTGGATCTCGAAAAGTTATCAAACTTTGTAGTTGACAACTTTTTTATTTTAAATAATCTGTCTATGAAAAATTATGTTTGAAGTTCTCACATTTGAAATTCGAATTTTTAAATAACCTCGGATGGAAACCACCAAAACAAAACTTATAGATCTAAAAAAGTTATAGAACTTTATTGTTGACAACGTTTTATTTGAAATCATCTATCTATGCAAAATTACTTTTGAATTTCTCATATTTGAAATTTGAATTTTCCAAACAATCTTGGATGAAAAACGACCACAAGTAAAGTTGTAATTCTCAAAAAGTTATAGAACTTCGTAGTTGACAACTTTTTATTTAAAATCATCTAGCTATTGAAAATTATTGAAATTCACACATTTAAAATTCAAAATTTTAAAACGACCTCTGATGAAGAAACGACCAAAACAAAAGTTATAGATTTTGAAAAGTTATACAACTTTGTAGTTGATAACTTTTTCATTTTAATCATTTATGGTCCCAAACACTCATTTCAAAATCGGATGAGTACAATATGAGGGATAAGAATATCTCATATGAGCACAAGTGAGCGTGAGGTGGAGTGGTTAGAGAAATCATACGCGAGGCGTGAGGTCACTGGTTCGATTCCTGGCGGCCGCAAAGCAAGCAAAAAATGTTGAGACCTGTGACTTGAGTTGTGTGCGACTGTCCTGATTTCAAAAAAAAAAAGATTTATAGGGAAACCATCATTGACCGCCTCTAATCCGGGAGATTTAACATACTCCTATGTTAGACTCTCTTCAAGAGGATCTTGCGCAATAGAGAGAAGATGAAATATAATTTACTACCTTGAGATTTTCAAACTAGATGCTCCCATATAATAGTTCTGGTATAACTTTCTTAGAAGTGTTGGTACATATAGAGAGAGGAGAATTCTACCTCCACATCAACTAGCAATGTGCTACTCATTGATGTTGTACCATTTACCTCCACATGTGGGTCTAAACATTAAACCCCTATTAGATCACATGCACAAATCTAAATATAGTCAAGCTCTATTGACCCTAAACCCAATGCAGCTAACCTGGATACCCTTATGCTCCGCTATGATCTCCTCATGCTCCACGCCTACCCTTATGCTCCACTATGATCTCCTCATGCTCCACGCCATTTGTTGTCTGCTGCCAATGCTCCAGTGTGCTATCTACCAACTAATATAAGTAAATTGTTTTTTTTTATGATTTGTTATTTGTCTTTGTATCATAACATATCAAATGCTTATCCTTGTCTAACTATAAAAACAATTATAAATTGTTAATTATCTTTGTGCTAACACAAACCAGATTTTTTGGGTTTGTGGTTGTCTATCGGGTTTTTATTTCCGGAACCATGTGGATTATGGCTACATAAATTGCAACGAACTAACGCTACAATTTTAGTATAAAATAAACAATAAGCATCACCTGAAAGGGAGCTAAAATTCAGACGCCTAAATTTTTTAGCAAATCTCTTTATTTTGTTTGTGTTAGTCAAGCTTATATATACTTCATATATTTCAAATTATAAGATGTTTTGGTTTTTTTTAGATACATTACTTTTACTAACGTAGTATATATCTATGTGCAGTAAAAACTATAACTATGATCTAAATTCTTTTTTTTGACAATAACAGGAGGGGTTACCCCCTACTGGTAGCACACTATATACAACTTATGACAAGAATAGTACAAACGACAAAAATGAAACCTGTGGATGACTTATGTATTAATTAAGACAAAACATCCATCTGCTGTAGAAACACAGATACCAAGAAAGGGCATCTAGAGAACAACGGTGCAAGCAAGCATTGTACTCGAACTCTGTTAACTAAGGCCTATGGCTTGCTGTTATTCACAATGTTAGACGACGACAACGGCTCTGACATTATCAGTTAGATGCAGTACAACTGGAGGGGATGAGCTGGCGACGGCCGGTGATCTCACTTGTCGGAGATCGGCGGGCCACCATAATGGACGCTACACATCTTGAGCTCTGTCGGCATGTCGATCTCCTTCAGCCATGCTAGACGTCCTTGGCTCTGCTCCACATCCACGCCGTTGAGGTCATCGCTGGTGTCGTCTGCGGCCACCGCAAGCATAAACGCAAATCAATCTTCCGTGAGTCTAGTGCAATTGGAAGAACCTCATGTGCAGCTGGTAATTACACGAAAACGATGAAATGGCATCCAAGGAGTAAGCGAATTTAATTTTAAGGATTGCAATTCAATTAGAACAAGCACAAGCAGCAGCATTGCGATATATATATAGAAACTAGTGCGATTAATTATCTACTCCCTCCGTCCCAGAAAGAAAGACGTTTTCGCTTCCCGAGAAATAACTGCCGGCAATTATATATTAAAATATATAAATATTTATGCTAAGTAATTAGTATCATCGGAAAGATCTTTAAGTCTAGTTTTTTAATAAATTTATTTAGAGACATAAATGTTGCACGCATTTTATACAAATCGAGTCAAACTTGTGGCACGAAAACCTAAAACGTCTTTCTTTCTGAGACGGAGTAGTAGTGCAGTTCATTAGTCTAATGACTTCGGGGCCAAGCTAGATCACTTTATTTTATACAGTACAGGAGTCCCCAACTGGGGGCACAAGGGCACGAAACTGTGTGCTTAAACCGCTCATCACGTGCGCTGTGCGCAGGTTTGCAAGATGGACTACTGCTGTACCTGAATTCTTAAACAAAAAGCCATCGGCTTGCAGGTTGTTATTTAACTAACAGAGACCTTTCCGTATCCAGTGGGCTGCTCCTATGCAAAACAACTGTTTTGGCAAGCTGACAATTAAATAGGCGTCGCCAATTGCAAGTCATATGCCTAAACCGTACCTAGTTTTGTGGCAAACAGGTGCAGAATATCTTGCATGTTGTCGGTAAAATAAACCCCTGAACCACCAAGTCGGCCTTATTTTGAATCTACAATCTAGTTGAAGCCGCAACATGTCTTTCAGATGCCTAACAGCAGTATGATATCGTACATTTGTCGAAGCTAACAACAAGCAGTGAATGCAGAAACTGTTTAGATTTCTGAGATAACAGTGTTGCTACTTACTCGAATGGCGTGTGTATGGTATATCGGTGTAGTATGTGCAGTCCCTGTCCTCCTCTATGGAGTACGGGGGCCCAAGAATGTCGAGGATCGCGCAAGGCGCAATGGCGGTGAACCGGTGCATGTTCCCTCCGGTTGTTGGGTACAGGACCGAGGTGTCGCACGGCGCTTTAAAAACATCATCCACCACCAGTTTTGCCAGTCTCACTGCAGAAAACAAAATCTTAGCATTAGAACATATATATCTGGTACAGAGGGTTAACAACAGAACAGACAACAAAGCCGATGACAATAATAGTGAGGAGAAAGCTTACATTGATCATCGGATGACGACGATGAAGAACAGGTGCTCACAGAAGGATGAGGTTCAGGATCGACCCAATCGTATGACTTGATATGCATCGTCCCGAGGAGGAGTTTGCTGAACACCGTCATTCCGGGGTGATTGTGAAGAGGTATCACCGCATTTCGTGGCAAGAAGAGGATAACCATCTGCCAAGCCAATGCAAGGACATCAGAAAAGTTAAAAGACAGTTTTTTTGGTGAAAAATCAAAATTCAGCTTGGAGCCTTAAACGCAGTTTCTGCTGCGTACCGAGAAATTCGGGCATTTGTAGATCGTCGTGTGCGTAATTGTGGGGATGCCTTGAGTGGCATCTGGAGTCCTAAAGTACCTGAGATCTGGGCTTAGGCCGACATCCTCTGGTCGCATTCTGTCTGCAAATAGTAGGAGCAGGAATTCAGATTCAGTAAACCGATGCACTAAACAGATGCATGATATACTAATCTATGCAAGTCTCAGACTGTATATATTCTCGTTTTATGTTATATATGTCATAGACTGTATATATTTGATTTTCTAGGACAAGATGGTGACTGAAAATGCTCTTGGCCTACTGCATTTCGCCAAGCAGTTGTCGTAATAGAACTGAACATAGTAAGCAGAGCAGCTAAGTACTTCCTATCTAGGAGTAGTATAATTGAACAGAGCGCCCCGGTGGCCTTGCCGATTCACAAAAAGCTCTGCATGCCAATTATTCGTTCCCGATCATACAGATTATTCATCAGTTAGGAAATGTTTCAGTTTTTGATTGAATCGGTCATGGACCAAAGCTCACGAAGTTGAAGAACCTTTTGTCCCAACGAAGAACTAGCCAGTAGCACACTAGCTTACTTGTCAGAGAGACAGCTAGCCTCCTCACCAAGTTCAGTTGCAGAGACTTGCAGCAGCGGCAAAGAAGAGAGGAATGAAGAGAAGACGAGAGGGGAGGGGCAGCGGGGTGACGCACGCACACACCGAGCATGTCGCGGAGCATCTGGACCTCGGCGGGCTTGGGCACGGTGCCGGGGCCCCTGAAGACGTGGCGGCACGCCTGGAAGAGCCGCTGCACGGCGGTGGCGGCCTGCACGCGGCGCCTCCGGCCGCGGCGCCCCGCCCCTCCTCCTCCTGCCCCGGCCGGCGGGCCCGGCACCGCGTGCACCCGGCGCCTCTTGGCCTCCCGCTCCATCGGCGCAGCCGCGGGCGCCGGCGGCGCCGCTGACTTCGGGGCCGCCGCCTCGAGGCCGAGGTCGAGCTGCACCTGCACTGCCCCCGCTCCCGTCGTCGCCGCCACCTTCATCGACTAGTCGATCCTCGATCGACAGGAGCACGAAAGAAAGAAAGAAAAAAAAACCGAGATGTAAACAGCGCCGCCGCACGAAGTGGAGACGAGGAGCTGCCGGAACGCGGTAGCCGCACGGAGTGGTGAAGGCGAAGCAGGCAGGCAAGCGCAGCGCACAGGGTGGGTGGTGGGTGGTGGAAGCGAGAAGGGCCGCGGCAGGAGGCGACTATAAGCAGTAGCCGGAGGAGGGGTGACGGGGCGGGGGAGCGCGAGCAAAACCGTGGGCTGTTCCTTTTCCTGCCATCGCGCGGAGCCAACAGGACAGGTGAAGAGGGGAGAGGATGGCGCGGGTGGTCGCTGTCGGTGTGGCGGCCACCACCGCCGGTTCCGTACCGGGGGCGCTAGCGGAAAGCGAGGCGCGCCAAAACCGACGGCGGGCGTCCGAGAGGGTGGCAGGCTCCCGGGTGGGAGGAGTCCACGGTTTCGTTATCCGCTCCGGTGCGGCCGACACGTGGGCCCGCGCGCCGCGCTTGACCGGGCCGTACTTCCTGGAGCGGTTTCGTTTCGTCGTCTCCAGGTCGTCCAGCCGTTGATTGCGTCACCAACGGCTGAGGGCTGACTGACCCCGGGCGCCGCGTGACGTCAGCTCCGTTCCCAGATTTGGGTCAGGGGTCGGCCGGTATTGGTAGCCTCAACCTCAAGTGGCATACAGCGTTGTGCATTGTGGTTGTTTTCTTCCCTTGGTTGGGACTTTTGACGTTTCCTGTTTCCATTCCCCCCCAGGCACCAGGGTTCCGCTGTCCGTCTCGCACTCAGGCCACGCGTCGAGCCGCCAAATCGGTGGGTGCTGCTGCTGGATTCTCCACGTCTGTCGTGGGAGTTATTCTTTTCAGAAAAAGAACGGTTTTTTTTAATTTTATCCCAACCTCCATATAAGTTACAGTAAGAATTCCACCAATATAGGTCCGTTCGGCTGGAATTATAAGCCGGCTGAAAAACACTGTTAACTGATTTTTTTAGAGAAAAATACTGTTTCAACTGAAAAAACAAACCGAATAAGACGGATTATAAGCCAGATGAACAGGTCTAGCAGCAGTAGTATGCAGCAGGAATTCTCACGGTTCAACCAACTCATGTATATCCAGCTAAACACCATTCCGTTCTGTAGCAGTAAGACAATGTCTTCACCACCTTGTCTCCATCCACACGGCCGGCGCATCTATCTATCTACTATATACATATAGCATGTAGAGCGTGTATACATAATTAGCAATAAAAAACACAGACTAGCTAGATATTTCTTCTTCTGCGGTCCGGTTCCTTTGCCGCAACCCTTTTCCTGATGTTTCGTGTCATTATTATCCCTGCCTGATGCTGCTACGAAAGGGAAGGAAGGAGCCTTTTCATTTCCACGGTTCCTGTGGTAACGTAAGGTAACGTAACGCCACGTAGTGTAGTACAGGCGGCCACGGCCCACGAAAGGAGAGGGCACGAGGCCACTTGCCAAACAGCGGGCAGCCGGTCACAGTATCAGTACAGTATACCCATGCCGTGCCCGTGCGCCGGCCCGGCCGCGCGTCCTTCTTTCGGTGCTCCCTGCACCCTGCTCGTCCGGAAGAGAGAAGACAGCTTTATTCACATTTTTTTGATTGATTAGGAGTGCAAGTACATTGTCTCAGCACTTATCAAAGTAAGCATGTTATATCATCGGGGACGGTAGTAATGATAATCTTAATAAATGGATTTATTATTATGCTTAATATAAATTATTTAAGAAGAGGAAACATCAACTTCCGGGGGGATGGGATAGATTATTTATTTATTTATTATTATTATTTTTGCAAATCTGCAGTATCCTTAATGCTCCATCTCCACCCGGCCCAAAGCTACGACGATCTCGGGCACCGAACGCTGCTAATCACGTCTCTGATGAAACTCTAAGCTCGTCTAAACGCGTACTTTTACTACTTTTTTGCGTATTGTTTTCTAAATAATTTGATCCCGTGAAATTCTATATTATTATGTTTATATAAAATTTCTGAGCTGTATTTTAGGGAGACCTCATATGGCGTGAGCACGATGGCCAGCTGAGATGACCGGGTCGCAATCGCAAGAGAAGGCTTTGCCTGGTGCCTGCTATATATATTGGGTGTTCACATTAATGCCATGCGTTAGAGTGGTACGTGACAAGGTACTTTTTTTCCCCTTGGTTGGAAATTTCATGGATCTCTGCCTGTCGCTATATATGCATGCCACCTCAATACTGCTCGTCTTCTGGTTTTTAGGCTATCCGCAATCATGGACCTCTATATTCATCCTCTATACGTCTTAGTCAGCCAGATTCTCTCCTCTATACTCAATTCTCCCACATCATTCATCCTCTATATCATCCTCTATCCACTCTACCACTGTGGGACCTACTTGTTACTTTATCTAAATATATCCATGTGCGATCTAGTTTTGAAGGATTTATTGAGACGAATTTAATGGTGCAATCGAAATTTAATTTGGATTTTTTGTTTGTGAGTTATAGCATTTTTTTCTTTGTTTAGCTAGTGGGACCCGCCACTGCACACTATAGAGTAAGCACTGTACTACTCTAAATATAGAGTGAGAGAAAGGATAGAGTATCATTTTAGAGTACCTAGTACAACAGCTTTTACTCTATATTTATACTCTAAAATTTTAGAGTATCATTTAGAGTACCCACTGTGGGTAGTCTTAGCTCCCTGCGTGCGTGCCTGAGGTCTCATTCGTGCCACGTGTAAGCCAGGCTAGGAGATAATCACGTAGCTACTCCGTACTCCGGTAAAGGCATCCATAACAGTTTTTTTTTAAAAAAAGAAAAATTAGTCTATAACTTGCCATGTCACTCCCAACTTTTCTGTAGAGAGTACAAAATATCAAAAGGCTCCAGCCAGCCAAGTTGACATTTTTGGTGTGGTGGATAACGATGTGAAGAGGAGGGAACCTTTTATAGGTTAGTTGCTGGGCCGTGTGATGGCCTGCTTGGTCCTAGGACTAAAGTCACTCTAATTTTGAATATTAAATATAGATTAATTATATAACCAATTGCATAGATTTAAATTAATTTGCGAGACGAATTTATTAAGCCTAATTCATTCATGATTTGACAATGTGATGCTACACTAAACCTGTGCTAACGATGAATTAATTATGCGCCTCGCAAATTAATCTTCATATGTACAATTAATTTTATAATTAACTCATATTTAGTCCTCTTAATTAGTATCAAACGTTCAAACTTTAGTCAGAGTCGAGATCACTAATTGCCAAAACAAGGCACTGGGTACAGTAGTTCCCGTGCCACCACCCGCGCGCTTTCCAGCCAACGACTGACTCTTCTTCTTGTGCTGAAACGGAAACACGAGTTCATCCTCATCCAGACAGACACTGTTTGTCTTTAATACGATGTTTCAACTAACGGTATAAGCAGAAAAGTATACTGCTCATATTTCAAACTTGATGTGGGAAAACGTATCGTGAAAACATCAATTTTTTTTCATTCTAGCAATGCAGATCTTGTGTTGTCAATGTACATAAAACTTTTATGGCAAAAAAAAAAAAAAGAGTGTACACAGGATTTCAAAACGTCGGTAGTTAAGAGTGAAAAATTTGCTTCGGGCAAACTTAGATGTACTTCATTCATCTCATCGTATATTTCTCTGTCTAATAAAAATTACAGCAGAACTTTATTTTGTCGTCTTTACAAAAAAAAATTGAGAGGAAGGAGGTGCACGAGTATCCTACCAAAGGCCGGCAGTCTGGTACTACGTACACAAAACAGCGTGCTGCGACGACCTGCGAGGCAGCAAACAACAGGACGAGGATGTGCCAATGTGCCATCCCTATCACCACAGACGATGCCATCCTTGCCGTCCACACGTGTGTCAGGCAATGTCACATGCAGTTGACCACCCAAAGGCCAAAGATGCACACCACTGGAACGCCGAAAGATCCATCGCAGAATCCTATCCGAGGGAAAAAGAAAGGCATTCGAGGTCTTTTCTCTTTCCCATCTCGAATTATCCCTCGGACCATCGGGACCCAGGAGCCGGCCGGTACAGCTTCAGCATCACCACCCACCACTCCCTGCTACGTACGGCCTACCTCAGCGCAGTGCAGCTTCCACTTCCACTCTCAACCAGTGTATCTATATGTATGAATGGCATGGAGGCCTGGTTTAGATTCCTAAATTCACCTCTAAATTCTACTATGCAAAAAGAAGATTCTCTATCACATCAAAATACCGGTACATATATGGAGTACTAAATATAGATAAAATCAAAAACTAATTACACAGTTTTGTTGTACTTTACGAGACGAATATTTTAAGCCTAATTAATCAATGTTTGGACAATTATTATGAAATAAAAATAAATTTGCTACATTTCAGCACAGTGGTGCTACAGTAATTCGGAGGTGCCCGAATCGGGCATCCAAACAAGGCCGGAAATGAAATGGTCGGCCCCTCTTCCTCTAGCTAATGCCGCCGCCAGCAGTACGGCAGCGGCAGGATGAAGGGATGGAGCCGGCCAGACACGTATATGAGACGAGGCGCGGGCGCCCACATCAGCCGCTTGTATGCTCGCGCACTCCCAGGCCTGGTTTAGATGTCAAATTTCAACCCTAAATTTCACTATTAAAAAAAGATTCCTATCACATCAAAATGCCGGTACATGCATGAAGTATTAAATGTAAATAAAATTAAAAACTAATTGTACAGTTTTGTTGTACTTTACGAGACGAACATTTTAAGCCTAATTAGTCAAAGTTTCGATAATTTTTACCAAATACAAACGAATGCGCATTATACCAATTCGGGTGGCCGGATTCGGCATCTAAACACGGCCCCATTGTTGGATGCCCTACAGTAGGCATCTCCTTCCTAGAGTTGCAGGTCGGGAGTCCCCTCTATTGTTGCACTGGGGAGAGGAGATAATTCTTCAACTCTTGTTATTAGGTCAAACGATAATGATACAATTAAGACTTCAGGACGGATGGACACCTCCCTCCGCTCACTCCCATCCGCGCGTCCCTGTCTGCTCAGCGACTCTGTCTGCTTGTCCCGTCCGCGCGCTGCGATGCTCACTGCGCCATTTCCTCCCTGCATCGCTATGCCCATTCGCCCACCCCACTCCGCCTCGCCGCCGCCGGTCCCCCGCAGCGCCGCGCCACACCCCATCCCCTACGGTCTCCTCCACGCTCCTCCTAACGCTGCCTCCTCCGCGTCGCATTCCCCACCAGACCCAGTCTGCCTCGCCTGCCTCCACCGCGTTGCGCCGGGCTACTTGCCGCAACCGCCTCCACTGAGCTGGCGAGTCACGACTACCTCCACCGAGCCGGCGAGCCTCCACGACGGAAGCTCTAGCAAGCAGGCAAGGGGGACGAGATTCGTGTGACGCTGCGCCCACCGACAAGTTGCCTGTGTCGCTGCCGTACAATGAGGTCCAAGTGTCGCCAGCGAGTTGCCCGTGTCACTACCTCCACTCGTCCAAGCAAAGCCCATGTTGTAAGAATATGTTTCAAGTGTTACATATATTTCATCTGAATGTTGTAAGTGTTTCATCTTGATGTTGCAAAAGTAGATCGGAATGTAGCACATGTTGCAGTGGCTATACATGTATATTTCAAGTGTATGTTCCAAACGTTTCATCTCGTTTTCCTGATGTATGTTTGCAAGTGTTTCATCTGAGTGTTGCATATGTTTTCACACATATGAAGTGTTTTCAAGTATTTTTTTTTGCAAGTGTTTCATACGCATGTTTCGAGTGTTTCAGCTGTTTCGTACATATGTTGCAAGTGTTTCATCCGGATGTTTCAAAAGTAGATCTGGTGTTACACCTAGTGTTTCATATGCGTGTTTCATGTGTTTTATTTGCCTTCAGACATATGTTGCAAATGTTGCATCCGGATGTTTCAAAAGTAGATCGGGTGTTGCATCTCTGTCTTCGTTTTTTCTGCTGACTCACCTTCGCCTCAATGTCTCCTCCTCCCGGCACTGGTTGTGCATCCGCCACCGTCTCCCCCTCTCTTTGGATGCTGGTGTAGCCACCTGCTGTAGTCACTTGCTACAGCTGCAGGCCGTGTGATAAGCGGAGGGGGCGCGAGCGGGGACTCCTCACGTGCAGTCGGCGCGATACGGCCCCTGCGCAGGCGAGCGCGGGATGTAGGTACGCGTGGGGAGACGGAGTGCAGGCGCCGACGTCCGGACGCAGGCGTGCGTACAAACGTCTGGACACTAGCACTGCCGAGAAGCTTACTATCGATTGAAGAATCTTTTAACTACTATTACATCTATCCATGAGTAAATCAATTCAATTTCTAGGGTTGTCTTAAGTCATTTTTTAAAATTTGACCGATTTATAGAAAAGAGCACCAAGATTTATGACACCAAATTAGTATCGTTTGATACAGCATAAACTATATTTTTCATAATGTGTGATCATTTGGTGTTACAAATATTTATATATTTTTTTGTAAATTTGGTCAAACATAAAAAGTTTGACTTAAGATAACTCCAGAAATTGATTTCTTCGTAGACAGGGAGAGTACGAAATTTCACAGTTACCTTAAAGGAGCAGAGTTACCTAGTAGTGCCACATAAGCCTTACTTACTGCTTATCTTCTCGATTGCGGCTGCCCGGACAATAGGTTGGTGGTAGACCCTCCCACGTCAGCAAGAGTTGTATTACTTAATTTTTTTACTTGTAAGAGGAAAAGATGGCAGGGAGGAGAGAGAAGGATGGCCAAGGTAAAGCCACCATCTCGAAGCACTTGTTTTATACGGACTGTGATGAGTGGACAAGTCGGACTGTCGGAGTCGAAGCGGGCTGAAGATCCACCAAACGGGCCTAAAACCATGGCATCTTACGTGACGAAACAGTGGGCACTTGGCATCTTCGTACCCGTCTCCATCGGTATCATCAGACATTCAGACATGTGATATTTCTGCTGTCGGAAAGCAAAGCAAAACAAAAGCCGGGCAGGCAAAGTGGCAAACAATGCGGCTCCAGCCAGGCAGCAAAGTTGTTGACATTTTTGGTGTGGTGGATGGCGACGTGAAGAGCAGGCCGCGCTCCTTAAAGCCAAGTCGCCCTCCAGTTCAGAGTCCAGACCACTACTTGGCCAAACAGTGGGCACTTGGCACATTTGACATTACCCGTGCACGCCCCGCTTTGCAGCCAACGACAGACTCGTCTTCCGCTCAAACGGAAATACAGTACTATGCGATGTATGCAGTACCATATAGTTGGAGTATATGAGTGTTCATCCAGACAGACAGACAGACATTGATACCATCTTCATCTTCAATATGATACCTGAACTAACGGTGTACGCCAAAAAAAAGTATTCTATTTAAAATTGAGGGAAATTATAGGTCGAAAACAATCATTCTTTTTAGCAATACAATGCAGATCTTGTGATGACTTGCCAATGTACATAAAATTTCAAACAGCGATAGTTAAAAGAAGCAAAAATTTTGCTTTGGGCACAGTTAGTGTACTTCATCCATTGACCATTTGCCTGTGATGGGAGGACGGAGGTGAGATACTGAGAGAGATAATTTTGCAGCAGCAGCGCCACGAGGATCCCAGCAAGGCAAACACTGGCAGTCCGGCAGTGGTAGTACACAAAACAGCGTGCTGCTGGCTGCTGCTGCCCCACGACCAACCAGCGGCAGCAGCCAGGCAACCACAGGATGTGCCGTCACCTCAGACGCCATGCTTGCCTGCCGTCCACGCGTGTGTGTGTCAGGTGTCACACTGTCACATGCAGCTGACCACCCAAAGATGCACACCACGTACAGGAACGATCCATATCGGGCCATCAGGATTCAGGACTCAGGAGCCGGCCGGTACAGCTTCAGCATCGGGCATCAGCACCCACCACTCCGTGCTTGAGTTGAGTGCAGCTTCCACTTCCACTCATCTAATGCAGCCGCACCAGCTGTCGTGGTACGGCCGCGACGAAATGCAGGAGCCGCGACTCTGCTCTCCCTCCAGGAGCTGTGAGGCGGCAGCGGCACTGATCAGGTCGTCACAGGGGAACGGCGCCGTGTCTTGGTCTTGGCACCCATTCGATCACCATGGTCTTTCTTCCGGAGCTCCACGGATGGACCGGCCAGGCCAACAGATCACCAACGTGCTCTGGGGTTCCGGCGCGCCGCTGATGACGCCACCGATCGATGTCCACGGTACTCGATGCCTGATCGCGTGTCGCGGCTATCCATACTTTTTTCAGGGTCAGGAAGGAGGCCGGAGTCGCGCGGGAGGTTCCTCCGGCGATGCGATGGCTATGCTCGCCTCTCTCAGTAGCGCGACGTCAGGCGTCGTTTGACCTGCACCATGTTTCAGAAATGTGTCTTTATCAACTTCTGCCTTAACTTTTTTTTTTTTGCTCATGCGCCTGCCACCATAGTAAAAAATTTCAGAAATGTTCAGCAAGGGATGAGTAGCCCCACTACCTGAGAGAAGCTGCTCCTTTTCATTAGCCATTCAGGGCTTGACAGTTCCTATCGCTTCTGATAAGGCCTTTGCAGATGCCTCCATATGTGCTGGGACATAGTTCAAGCATCAGCGACTGACAACGCTACTAACAAGGGGAGGGATGTCAATAGCATGCAGGTTATAGCAGAGTTTAACCACCATTGATGAGTACAGTGGATGCGCCATCGAGCCCGGACACCGAAGCTTCCTCTGCTGTGAGAAATTGGCCCCTCCCAGGAAGTTGGGACTCCGATCCTCTAAGCCGGCTTCGATCGAAGCGTCGGAGATACCCCATCCTTAGCTTACCAAAACCATGCGATAGGAGGAAAATACATCAGCGAATGCGCGTGATAAACAGAAAACAGACAAATGAATGAAGAAGAACCAGAGAGAGTCAAATGTTCAGCCTTCTAATATTTTAGCCCCGTTCATAATCATGCTTCAAGTAATGAAACAAAATTAACACTGGAGAAATGTCACTTCGATGAAACTGGATGGATGGATGGGCTGTCAGCAGCAAATTGGCTTGGAAGTATTGCTACCTTGACTACAGCGTTCTGACGCTCATGTCCTCCCAGCAGCTGGAGGTTCAGGTCAGGCAATTCAACGGACTGGAAAGGATAGTTTGCGCTGATCAGTTAGAAGATTTGAAATACAGATGGGAGCCTATCAAATTCAGATGAAGTAGTAGGTGAGGTTTCGCGATGCAGCTCACCAATGGCACATCATTTGGAATTTGATGCTGATGTAACAGCGTTGATACAGAATTCCATTATCCCGATCTATGCATTTTGTAAAGCTCTTGACGCCAGGATCACAAGCAGATATCACGGGAGACTATACGTGTCAAGAATGCCCTGCCACGAATAATTTACTCAATGCCTGCTGAAAATGGTCCGCCAATCAGTACCTGAAAAAACATTGTTCGATATCCAGGTTACATCTTGGCTAGGCCCGAAACCAAACTGGAATAAAAGAACTCAATCGAGGGTCCTCATTTGGACCATGTATGCTATGTTAAGAAATTCATATATGAGCTAATGAATGATTTAAGATTAAAATCCCAGCACAAGTTCTAATGTTTGGAAAGGATGGAGCAAGCTAATAAATTAGAGAATACTGGAAGAGGGGTGTTTCAGAATACTGTTGCCCCTTGCATACAGTGCAATGTGACACTATCACAAGACCCAAGCCATAGTACATCTGAGGTAGACATTACTTAGCACAAACTCAATATTAAAATGTCGCTAAAACAAATAAATCTGAGAATCAAGCAGTCTGGGTAAAACGTAAACAACAATAAGGGCTTGTTTAGTTTCTGAAATATTTTGCGAAATGCTACTGTAGCACTTTTCGTTGTTATTTGGTAATTAGTGTTCAATCATGGCTTAATTAGGCTTAAAAGATTCGTCTCGTCCATTTCGTCTAAACTGTGTAATTAGTTTTATTTTTTATCTATATTTAATGTTCCATGCATGTGTCTAAAGATTCGATGTGACGGGAAATCTACTGTTTTTTCGAGAAATATTTTGGAACTAAACAAGGCCTAAGTGAATAAGGAAAGGGCCTGCATGTTCAGTCTAAATGTCATATACTGCGGCAGATCTTATGCAAGGATACTATTATACAACTGGACCGAAGTATTTTAGAAAGACTCAAGAAAAAGAGTAACATTTTCTCTAATGTTACTGAACAAAAACAAGAAAAAGATTCTTACAATGCAGGGCTTGTCATATCAGCCTAGTAGAAGAGAATGTATCCAGAAAGAACCCTGCACACAGTTGGCAACGAAAAATGTGATTGATCATACAGTAACTTGGTAAAAAGGGAGAGGAGTACCAAACAAAATTTGAACTACTTCAGATTCTGTAATGAACATGGGAGATCCTTGGGTGGGACTTTTTGGAGAATAGTGCAAAAAAAAGGGAAGTGTTTGTTACCTTGGATTAGTATTGTAGGTAAACTATCGGTATTGTTCCTTGCAGCTTCTGGCACTGCCTCCGTAGCTTCTTGTTGCTACCCGTGACATTTAGCCTTTGAAGGGACCTCGGGAGGCTGCCCTGGTGCAGCGACTGGAAAGCAGGACAGCCGCTGATCTCTAATGTTGTCAGTGAACTTGGAAGCCTTTCCTTTGGTAGCGACCGGAAGGCACTGCAATTAATTATCTGTAGTTCTGTCAGCGAACTTGGGAGGGTGCCCTTGGGCAGCAACCGGATGGCATCACAGCGCAGGATATGTAATTCCACCAGTGAACTTGGAAGGCCGCCCTTGGGTACCGACCGAAAGGAGTCACAGAACCAGATATCCAATCTCTTGAGGTTGGAAAGTCCACTTAACCCTTCTGGAAGGGACTGCAGCCTAGAGTATGACTGAATTTGAAGAACCTGGAGGGAGGTGAGCATCTGCAGGGCCTCTGATTGCTCCTTTGTGAAGTGCTCCATGTTGTCGTTCCAACCAAGCACTAGCTCGGTGAGAGAGGAAGAGAAGTGGCCACCGATGGGCACAGCAAAGGTGCCTCCTGCTTCCCCTTCCGTTTCGAGCGCCCGCAGCTTCGAGCTATGCTGTGGAACATCTTGTCCGCACATCCGTGAAGGCTCTGGGACATCAAGTAAGTTGTGCGCTCTAAAGATTTGTAATTTCTTGAGACGGCCCTGGGCGAGGAGATGCCATAGGTCCTCAGATCTTAGACCCCCACAATCATCTAGGATCAATTTGCTCAGATTTGTGAGAGGAGCCAGGGTAAGCATGCCATCCTTCACTCCATCAAGCACGAGGGACTGCAGGGATGTCGGGAAAGGACAATAAAAAGAGGGGAGCAAACTGGAGGATAGATGCATGGGGCAATCCCGTATACTCAGTGATCTGAGGGACCTCAGATTTTGGAGCAACTCCTTTAATTGGAGGGGCAAGGGCAACTGTCCTCCTTCTGTAGCTTCTATTTCCTCTGCTCCTCCTGCCTGCTTGTTATCACACCTCCATAGTTCCAATGTTGAGAGGTTAGGGAAATAAGAGATCAGCTGCGCCAATTCCTTCACAGTGGCACCCCAAGATATCTCGAGCTGTTCAATTGAAGACTTGAATCGGGCATCATTCTCACCTTCGGTTGCCCACAGGACACTACTATAGTCACTTATCTGCAGGGTCTTCAGAGAAATTAGCAGTTGCAGGTGATGTAGAGGCACAGTTGGGCATCCACTGATCCTAAACTCCTTTATTTCACCCAGATTACTGAATGCCAATACATTCAAGAGTTCACGATCAAGAGCATCCTCTTTGAACATTACACTCATTTTCTGTTCAATTTTCCTGTAATCTATGTGCTGAATACTAGCACCCACTCTCCTCAGTTCAGCTTTGGACAGAGAACTACTCCAAGGAATTGGTGGCACTGAAACTAGTTTCTCACATCTTGAAATATAGATCTGCTGTAGGATGGGAAACATGTGCGGAGATGGCAACTCTGTAAGTTCAGAACAATCCTGAACAGTGAGTACCTCTAGCGTAGAGAAAGGGCTATCTGCACTCCATTTTTTCAGAGTTGCTATGTTGACAAGTTCTAGCCTCTTCAGATTATGAAAGATTTGGCCAGTGATGCTTGGTTGCTCTTCACCAACCATCAACAACTCTCCTAGCAGAGGTGGAAGACTTTTCCAGGCTACACCATCGAGACAAAGGCATTCCAAATTCTTAACAGAGTGGTCTGTACATAGCCAAGTAGGGTATGTGTGACCTCCATGTCCTCTAATGCACACTTCTTGAAGATTATTGTGTGGCTTAAGGCCTTCAAGAACATCTTGTTCCTTTTTTGGGTCCCTATTAGACTGGTTTCGATCCCAATGTAATTGTAACCGATTTAAGTGTTGCAAGTGGACTAATTTTAATTCTTCCAGTTCTGCTGTACCTCCAACCTTTTCAAGATTACAAATCTCCAATGACCCTTCGAGCTGTATCAATTTCCCTAATTGGTTCAATTCAAAACCATGTTTTTGTCTTTTGACCTCGAATCTCCTTATCTCTTGTATAGATTTAAGTTTCCCAACCTCAACAATTCCACAATGATAAAACTTATTTCCCACAAGAAAATGACGAATTTTCACTAGGTTGCTCATATCTCTCGTAGAAGTGCAGATCTCTTCTATGTCTATACGAGGAAAAGCTCTGCATTCTTTTATATCTAGGACCAACAAGTTATAAAATCTTGATATACTACCAAATAGACTTCTTAAATTTAATACATAACCCTTTATCCTCAAGTAACGAAGATGGACAAGTTCCACTCATCCAGTGTATCTGTATGTATGTATGGTCCTCTCCCTCTAATGTCGCCCCAGCTGTTGCAGTACGGTCGCCGCGACGAGTTGCAGGGCAGGGAGCCGCGCCTCTGCTTTCCAGGAGCTGGAAGGCGGCACTGATCAGGAGGTTGCTGGTGAATGGCGCCGTGGCGTGGCACCCGATCACCACGGCCTTTCTTCCGAAGTTCCACGATGGACCGGCCAACAGATCATCGCTGTGCTCTGGGCCGGGGTCGCTGATGACGCCCACGTCCACATACTCGATGGTCGATGCCCTGGTCGCATGCAGTGCCGTGGCGACGAGGCTGCAGGCGTCGCGCCGGGAGGTTGTGATGGCGATGCTCGCCTCCGTCAGTAGCACGGCGCCAGGCGTTTAACCTGTAGCAAGCAGGTTTCAGAGAAAATGTGGCATCAACTTCTGCATTAACTTTCAATCATGCGCTGGCAAAACAAAATTTCAAATGCTCAGCAAGGGATGGCTAGTCCCACTCGCTACCTGAGAGAAGCCGCTCAGCAAACCCAAGATGTTCCTCCTCATTGGCCATTCCGACAACAAGCGCTATAGACCCTTCTGGCCTGACAGTTTGTATTGCATCACGTTTGATAAGGCCTTTGCATATGCCTCAGTATGGGCTGCAACATAGTTCAAGCATTCAGCAAGGGAGCTGCAACTGCAACTGCAAGGGAGGGATGTCGAAGTTAACCTCCATCGAGGAGTACAGTTGACGACTGGATACGCCATTGAGCCCAAGTACTGAGGTTTCCTCTGCTGTGAGAAACTGGTTCCTCCCAGGAAGTTGAGTCGCCTCTAAGCCAGCTTGGATCGAAGCGTCAGAGATATCCCATCCTTACCAAACCCATGCAATAGAGAGGAAAAAACACATCAGTGAATGCGTGTGATAAAAGGAAGACAGACAAATGAATGAAGAAACAGAGAAAGGAAGGGTCAAATGTTCAGCCTTCTAATATTTCAGCCTCATTCATAATCAATCTTCAAGTAATGAAACAGAATTAACATAGGGGAAATGTCACTTCGATGAAACTGGATGGAGGGACTGTCCACAAATTGGCTTGGAAGTATGTTACCTTGACTAAGTACGGAGACCGAGAGCTGCGCAAGCAGCTGTGACAGCGTTCTGACGCTGATGACCTCCAGCAGCTGCAGGTATACATCATCCGGTTCAACAGACTGAAATGGAAAGCTTGCGCTGATCAGTTAGAAGATTTGAAAACAGACGGGAGCCTATCACCTTCAGAATAAGTAGGTTACATCGCGATGAAATTCACCAACGGTACATCATTTGAAATCTTGATGCTGATGTAACAGCGTTGATACAGCTTTCCATTATCCCAAACTATGCATTTTGTAAAGCTCTTGATGCCAGGATCACAAGCAGATATCACAGGAGATCGCATCAAGAATGATCTGCCATGAACAATTTTGCTCAATGTCTGCTGGAAATGGTCCACCTACCACAACCTAACAAAGAAATGTTTGATATCCAGGCTACATGTTGTCTATGAACGAAAACGAAGATGGAACAAAAAAGAACTCAATCAAAGTATCCTCATTTGGATCATGTATACTATGTTAAGAAATTCATATATGAGTGAATGAATGATTTAAGATCAAAATCCCAGCACAAATTCTAATGATTGGAAAGAATTGAAGAAGCTAAATTAGAGGAAACTGGAAGAGGGAGGGTTCCTAATACTGCTTCAGTGTTGCTCTTGCTCCTTGCATACAGTGCAATTTGACAAGGTATAAAATGCGTTTGATCAGATAATAACAAGGTAAAAAGGGTACCAACCAAAATTGGAGGTACTTCACATTCAGCAACGAACATGGGTGATACTTTCAGAAATGGTAAACTATCTGTATTTTCATTATCTTCAAATATTATTCAACATTATGAATTCAGTTACAAGTGTTCCAAAGGAAATTGGGTTCTTAATCTTAACTGACAAAAGTCAGATTTTTATTAACAGTAATAACTCTGTTAATGTTTTCATTTTATATTTTCTGAAAAGCAGCTTGTTTCATAGAGGGTTCCAACAATAAATGAGGATCTATTGTTATAATTATGTGCAGCAATATTGGAACGGCATGGCTATTTAAAAGGTTACTAAAAGTGGGACAGCAGCCAGATATCGAAATAATGAAACAACAAGCTACAACATCATAGGTACGTGATGATGCGTGTACATACTTTTTTCACGTTTTCATCACTTGAGGCCTCAGAAGTATGGATACATCCTGGAATGATTACAAGTATCCAAGAACCCTGAACACAGTTGGTAAGGAAAAATGCGATTGATTAGATAAACATGGTAAAAGGAGCAGTAAAAAAAATGAGCTACTTCACATTCAGTAACGAACAGGGATGATCCTTAGGTGGAACTTTTTTTGTGAGAAATAGTGCAAAAAAAGGAAGTGTTTGTTACCTTGGATTAGTCTCCGAACTTAACTATCGGTATTGTTCCTTGCAGCTTCTGGCACTGCCTCCGTAGCTTCTTGTTGCTACCCGTGACATTTAGCCTTTGAAGGGACCTCGGGAGGCTGCCCTCATGCAGCGACCTGATAGCAGGACATTTTCGGATCTCTAATGTTGTCAGTGAACTTGGAAGCCTTTCCTTTGGTAGCGACCGGAAGGCTCTGCACCAAGTTATGTTTAGTTCTGTCAGGGAACTTGGGAGGGCTCCCTTGGGCAGCGACCGGATGGCATCACAGTCCCAGATAAGTAATTCCACCAGTGAACTTGGAAGGCCGCCCTTGGGTAGCGACCGGAGGGAGTTACAGAAACTGATCTCTAATCTCTTGAGGTTGGGAAGCCCACTTAACCCTTCTGGCACGGACTGCAGCCTAGAGTATGACTCAATTCGAAGAACCTGGAGGGAGGTGAGCATCTGCAGGGCCTCTGATTGCTCCTTTGTGAAGCGCTCCATGTCGTCCTTCCCACCAAGCGCTAGCTCGGTGAGAGAGGAAGAGAAGCGGCCACCGATGGGAACAGCAACGGCGCCTGCTGCTTCCCCATCCGTTTCGAGCGCCTGCAGCCTGGAGCTATGTTGGGGAAGATCTTGTTCGCACATCCGCGAAGGCTCTGGGACATCAAGTAAGTTGTGCGCCCCCCAGATTTCTAATTCCTTGAGACGACCCTGGGCGAGGAGATGCCATAGGTCCTCAGATCTTACACCCCCACAATTATCTAGGACCAATTTGGTCAGATTTGTGAGAGGAGCCAGCGTAAGCATGCCATCCTTCGCACCATCAAGGTTGAGGGACTGCAGGGTGGTCGGAAAAGGGCAACAAAAAGAGGGGAGCGAATTGGAGGATAGAAGCATGGGGCAATCCCATATAGTTAGTGATCTGAGGGAGCTCTGATTTTGAAGCAACTCCTTTAATTGGAGGGGCAAGGGCAGCTGTCCTCCTGCTGCAGCCTCTATTTCCTCTGCTCCTCCTGCTTGCTTGTTATCACACCACACTAGTCCCAACGTTGAGAGGTTAGGGAAATAAGAGATTAGCTGTGTCAATTCCTTCACAGTGGCACCACAATCAGATATCTTGAGCTGTTCAACTGGAAACTCGAATGGGGAATCATTCTCACCTTCAGCCGGCCACAGGACACTAGTACTGTCTTTTATCTGCAGGGTCTTCAGAGATTTTAGCAGTTGCAGATGATGTAGAGGCACAGATGGGCATCTCTTGATCTCAAACTCCTTTATTTCACTCAGATTACTGAAAACCAATACATTCCAGAGTTCATGACCAAGAGCATCCATTTTGAACTCTACACCCATTTTTTGTTCCTTTTTCCTGTAATCTAAGTTCTCAATACTCTTACCCACTTTCCACAATTTGGCTTCAGACAGAGAACTACTCCAAGGAATTGGTGGCACTGAAACTAGTTCCTCACAGTTTGAAATATTGATCTTCTGTAGGTTGGGAAACATGTGCGGAAATGTCACCTCTGTAAGTACAGAACAATCCTTAACAGTGAGTACCTCTAGCTTAGAGAAAGGGCTATCTGCACTCCACTTTTTCAGGGTTGCTATGTTGACAAGTTCTAGAATTTTCAGATTCTGAAAGGTTTGGCCTGCGATGCTTGGGTGCTCTTCGCCAACCATCAACAACTCTCCTAGCAGAGGTGGAAGACTTTTCCAGGCTACACCTTTGAGACAAAGGCATTCCAAATTCTTGGCAAAGTGGTCTGAACATAGCCAAGTAGGGTATGTGTGACCTCCATGTCCTCTAATGCACACTTCTTGAAGATTATTGTGTGGCTTAAGGCATTCAAGAACATCTTGTTCCTTTTTTGGATCCCTATTAGACTGGTTGTCATCCCAACCTAATATTAATCGATTTAAGTGTTGCAAGTGGACTAATTTTAATTCTTCCAGCTCTGTTGTATCACCAACCTTTTCAAGATTACAAATCTTCAATGACCCTTGGAGCTGTATCAGTTTCCCTAATTGGTTCAATTCAAAACCATGTTTTTCTCTTTCGATCTCAAATCTCCTTAGCTCTTGTATAGATTTAAGTTTCATAACCTCAAAAATTCCACAATGATAAGAATTATTTCCCACAAGAAAATGACGAATGTTCACTAGGTTGCTCATATCTCTCGTAGAAGTGCAGATCTCTTCTATGTCTATACGAGGAAAAGCTCTGCATTCTTTTATATCTAGGACCAACAAGTTATAAAATCTTGATATACTACCAAATAGACTTCTTAAATTTAATACATAACCCTTTATCCTTAAGTAACGAAGATGGACAAGTTGTGAGAAACTATGCAACAGAACCTCCACATCATACGATGCACCATATAAGAAAATGACACGAAGGGTTTTTGCATCCCGAAACATACCACTAAATATCTTGCAAAAGCTTCCATGATGATCTCCAAATAACATCAAAGTACGTAGGTTTCTGGCTTTCAATCTTTTACCAAGTGTATCAAGGCCTTTCTTACAATTTTCAAACGTTGCTTTGTCCTGGACATCTGAATTATTTATGATGATGGACATGTGATGTATAGATGCAGGAATCTGTATTGACCACACATTAGACCCTTGTATGCTAAGACATTCATGTGTTGAAACATTTCTTGCCAAGTCATGGAGTAGGTCATGTATAACATAATAAGTGCAACCATCCTCTTTTTTTTCTTCCTGGAAGAACCCGTGACTAACCAAGTCGCTTAAATAACCTAGTCCAACATCTTCAATTCTCTTGTTTTGATCATTGGGGCCTAACAATCCTAGTCCTATCCACAAGTGGATTAACTCTTCTCTTCCAAATTCATAATCTTCAGGGAACAAGGCACAGTAGGAAAAACATTGTTGTAGATGGAAAGGAAGATAGTTGTAGCTAAGCTTTAATGCTGGCATAATATCATCCTCACTTGCCTGATATTCCCATTCTTTACTCTCAAATACTCTTCTCCAATGGTCTACAGTAAGTTCAGTTTTTAGTAATCTACCAACAGTTTTTACTGCAAGAGGGAAACCTTTCAACCTCTTCACTATTTCAAACCCAAAATGATGCAAATAAGTATGCCCTTGCCATGTTTGTTGATCACCAAACACACATTCCTGGAAGAAACACATGCATTCTTCATCATTTAAGCATTCCAATCTTATTGGATGATCTATTGTTGTAACCGTTTGTGCCACCTTTGGAATTCTTGTTGTGACTATTACCATGTTACCCTTTGTTTGTACTTTCTTAAATGGGGCCAGCAGTTTTTTCCATTCATCTTCATGATATGTCCACATGTCATCCAAAACAAGCAAGAACTGTTTGCACTGCAACCTTTTCTCAATCAGATCTTCAGCACTTTCATTCTCCTTTTCATTGTCAAGTTTTGGGATTTGTTTTACAATTTCTTGTGCTAACCTATTTGCACTGAAATTTTGAGAGACGCATACCCATACCAGGACTTGGAAGTGGCTCTTTGCTTCTTCATATATGTGCTGTGTGAGTGTTGTCTTCCCAAGACCCCCTGGACCAACTATTGATAGCACAGTGAGATTATTGGCCTGATATTTAGAGGTTATTCCTTCTATGACATTCATTTTCACTTTATCCCTCCCATATAATTTTGGCTCTATAATTTGTGGGGTCGTGGTTCTGGTGCTTTGGGTGAAAGCAATGCCCTGTAGGGCAGTGGTGCCGGTGGAGGCTATGGTTCCCTGCAGCTCCAGATCAAGTATTGTAGAGACCATGGCACATAACGGCTTAAGCTGTTCAACTATTTCCACCATCCGTTTGGACATGGCTACCCGATCAAACTTGAGTTTTGGCTTTCTATGATGCTGGCACACCACGGAAGCACAGGAGCATGAGGGGAGCTTCAGCTTACTGACGACGGCCCCAGCAGTGTGGCGTGCGTTGAGGACGAGGCCTCCGACGAGACCTCGGGCTTCGGCGTCAGTGGTCTCATAGGTCCCGTCGAGCTCGTCCTGCAGACGGAAGTACTCCAGCTCGTCCAGCACATCGTCAGCATCGTACGCTTGATTGCCGAGCTCCAGCAAGAGCTGCCCCAGCGCGGGGCTGCGGACGTCCCGGCCACGGGCGTTGTCCAGCATCCCCTGGGCGTACAGGAGTTGCAGCTTGAGGGCGCGTATGTTGGGGCCAAGCTTCGACGAGGCTGCCCACGACTCCAGCAGGCCATCTGAGACAGGGCCCAGCGCCCTGCCCACTGCCCAGCGTGCCGCGCTGATGGCGATCTCCATCCTTGCTTCAAAGGGTGTTGGATGGCGAAGATCCTGTGGATCAGAGCATCGATCAGGGCCTGTTCGGAACAGCCGGCTGCGGCTGCAGCTGCAGCTGCACTAGCACAAGAAACGGTGTTGCGCAAGTCTTTGTTTGCAGCAACAGCCGCAGTGGCAAGAAGCTGGATCTTTCGAAAAAAGAAGCTGAAGCTGAAGCCAATGTAGTAGCATTAGCTCGCTGTTTGTTCTGCAAGAGGTGAAGTATGTGCAGATCACAAGGCTAGCCAGCTGCTTACCTACGCTACGCAGATGACTGGAGGTGCCCTGCCGTGGTCGGCACCGGGTTGGAGGCTGGAGCAGCTGCAACGACACACGCACCACGGATACTTGATTTTGATTTTAAAATCAAGTATCACTGTATCCGTATCCCGTATCGGTGCAACATAGGTGGTTGGCACGGGGTTTGGAGACTGGAGCAGCTGCAACAAGGCAATGACACAGGCACCACGGAGTTGGAGCCTTGGAGGCCGCGGACGTGAAGAGGTGTCTGTGAACTGGAACACTACTCTGGGAGGAACGCAAGAGAGAAGAACTCTAGTCTCCGGACAAGCAACTTGCACCGGTGGTGTGTGCTGTGTGGATGGAGATGTAGATAAGATAATTCTGAACGGCTGGGAGTGCCAGTGTGTGTTTGGTTTGGACGTGAGTGAGACTAGATATTTTTGAAAAGTCAAGCAGAGTATGGAATCTTGCTTGCCTGACAGGTTGGCATGAGCGAGGGCGAGAGCGAGAGCTTGGCATGGATTGCTGAATCACACTGCTCTACAGCAGTTCAACCCTGTATCTCACAGCTTGTGTTTGCACAGACTGAGTTTCCCTTTGGCCTTAAGCTTGTTCAATTACCTAGCAGATGTTGTAATTTTTGTTTCAGGTATTTGAGCTCAGCAGGGACCTTAAGCCTGATTGAGATCATTTTTACGGTATGAAAACACGTTACGTCGGGTATCCTTTGGCCTTTGCCCTGAGCTGGGGATGGAGGTGAAGCTGTGTAGGTCGGGTTCCATTCCAGCTGATGTCACTGAAATGCAGGACACAAAGCTTGTTCAATTATTCTTGTCCTTCCCGCTGCCCTTGTTGCTTTCTCCTTCTCTGTAACTGAACAGCAGGAGGAGCTCCATTGTGCAAATGCAAGATGGGATCCAAGATATCTTGAGCGTATTCCGCTTGACTGACTCAGCCCTGCAGTCTGAAGAGGCCAAGTGTTCAAGCTTGGTAGACAACCGAGCTTCAGACAATGAAATGTCATATTCCTCATTTTTCCCTCACAAGGGTTTTTAGAAGGAATATCAAAGACATAAATTGACCTCTAAACTATGTTGAGTTTTATCCTAAAAGGTTTTCTTATAATAGTTTACAATGAGCCAATAATCATAAAATGATATACTTTCTCCTTAAATTTTCTCATAGGGTTTAAAGGAGTTTTTAGTAGCATATCCATATATATTTCTTCCTTTTTCCCACAGGGTTTTTGGAAGATAGACATTCATGGATCTCAAGAAAGGATTCGATCAAGGGGGAGTGTTACAAATATTAATCTCATATTAATCTCACCCTTATGTCATCTTTGTAATCTAAGGTTAAATGACATCTTATGGCTGGTTTATGGCTTCCATAACCCCCCATACTATTGATGTCACAAAGTTGTATATATACATGAAAAAGATGAATGAAAATTTGGTCTTGAGCTCTATTCTCTTGTCACTTGCAATTCTTTCCGCTCGTAATACAATGCAAGGCTCCAGCCAGGCAACAAAGTTGTTGACACTTTTTGTGTGGTGGATGGCGATGTGAAGAGCAGGCCGCGCTCCTCAATAAAGCCTCAAAGTCAAGTCGCCCTCCAGTTCAGAGTCCAGCCAAACAGTGGGCACTTGTCACATTTGACATTACCCGTGTGCACGCCCCGCTTTGCAGCCAACGACAGACTCGTCTTCCGCTCAAATGGAAATACAGTACTATGCGATGTATGCAGTACTATACAGTTGGAGTATATGAGTGTTCATCCAGACAGACATTGATACCACCTTCATCAATATGATACTTGAACTAACGGTGTACGCCAAAAAAAAAAGTATTCTATTTTAAAGTTGAGGGAGATTATACGTCGAAAGCAATCTTTCTTTTTAGCGATGCAGATCTTGTGATGACTAGCCAATGTACATAAAATTTCAAACAGCGGTAGTTAAAAGCAAAACTTTAGCTTTGGGCAAGTGTACTTCATCCATTTGCCTGTGATGGTAGGACGGACGTGGGATACTGAGAGAGATATTTTTGCAGTAGCAGCAGCGCCTCCAAAAGCTACGAGGATCCCAGCAAAGCAGACACTGGCAGTCCGGCAGTGGTAGTACACAAAACAGCGTGCTGCTGGCTGCTGCTGCACCACGACCAACCAGCGGCAGCAGCCAGGCAACCACAGGATGTGCCGTCACCTCAGACGCCATGCTTGCCTGCCGTCCACGCGTGTGTGTGTCAGGTGTCACACTGTCACATGCAGCTGACCACCCAAAGATGCACACCACGCACAGGAACGATCCATATCGGGCCATCAGGATTCAGGACTCAGGAGCCGGCCGGTACAGCTTCAGCATCGGGCATCAGCAGCCACCGCTCCGTGCTTGAGTCGAGTGCAGCTTCCACTTCCACTCATCTAATGCAGCCGCACCAGCTGTCGTGGTACGGCCGCGACGAGATGCAGGAGCCGCGACTCTGCTCTCCCTCCAGGAGCTGTGAGGCGGCAGCGGCACTGATCAGGTCGTCACAGGGGAACGGCGCCGTGTCTTGGTCTTGGCACCCATTCGATCACCATGGTCTTTCTTCCGGAGCTCCACCGATGGACCGGCCAGGCCAACAGATCACCAACGTGCTCTGGGGTTCCGGCGCGCCGCTGATGACGCCACCGATCGATGTCCACGGTACTCGACGCCTGATCGCGTGTCGCAGCTATCCATACTTTTTTCAGGGTCAGGGAGGAGGCCGGAGTCGCGCGGGAGGTTCCTCCGGCGATGCGATGGCTATGCTCGCCTCTCTCAGTAGCGCGACGTCAGGCGTCGTTTGACCTGCACCATGTTTCAGAAATGTGTCTTTATCAACTTCTGCCTTAACTTTTTTTTTTTTTGCTCATGCGCCTGCCACCATAGTAAAAAATATTCAGAAATGTTCAGCAAGGGATGAGTAGCCCCACTACCAGAGAGAAGCTGCTCTGGTCAGCAAACGCAAGATGTTCCTTTTCATTAGCCATTCAGGGTTTGACAGTTCCTTTCGCTTCTGATAAGGCCTTTGCAGATGCCTCCATATGTGCTGGGACATAGTTCAAGCATCAGCGACTGACAACGCTACTTACAAGGGGAGGGATGTCAATAGCATGCAGGTTATAGCAGAGTTTAACTACCATTGATGAGTACAGTGGATGCGCCATCGAGCCCGGACACCGAGGCTTCCTCTGCTGTGAGAAATTGGCCCCTCCCAGGAAGTTGGGACTCCAATCCTCTAAGCTGGCTTCGATCGAAGCGTCAGAGAGAGATATCCCATCCTTAGCTTACAAAAACCATGTGATAAGTGGAAATTACATCAGCGAATGCGTGTGATAAACCAAAAACAAACAAATGAATGAAGAAGAACCAGAGAGAGTCAAATGTTCAGCCTTCTAATATTTTAGCCCCATTCATAATTGTGCTTCAAGTAATGAAACAAAATTAACACTGGAGAAATGTCACTTCGATGAAACTGGATGGATGGGCTGTCAGCAGCAAATTGGCTTGGAAGTATTGCTACCTTGACTACAGTGTTCTGACACTCATGTCCTCCCAGCAGCTGGAGTTTCACGTCAGGCAATTCAACGGACTGGAAAGGATAGTTTGCGCTGAGCAGTTAGAAGATTTGAAAAACAGATGGGAGCCTATCAAATTCAGATGAAGTAGTAGGTGAGGTTTCGCGATACAACTCACCAATGGCACATCATTTGGAATTTGATGCTGATGTAACAGCGTTGATACAGCATTCCGTTATCCCGATCTATGCATTTTGTAAAGCTCTTGACGCCAGAATCACAAGCAGATATCACGGGAGACTGTACGTGTCAAGAATGCCCTGCCACGAATAATTTGCTCAATGCCTGCTGAAAATGGTCCACCAATCACAACCTGAAAAAACATGTTCGATATCCAGGTTACATCTTGTCTAGGCCCGAAACCAAACTGGAATAAAAGAACTCAATCGTAGTGTCCTCATTTGGACCATGTATGCTATGTTAAGAAATTCATATATGAGCTAATGAATGATTTAAGATTAAAATCCCAGCACAAGTTCTAATGTTTGGAAAGGATGGAGGAAGCTAATAAATTAGAGAATGCTGGAAGAGGGGTGTTTCAGAATACTGTTGCCCCTTGCAGACAGTGCAATGTGACACTATCACAAGACTCAAGCCATAGTGCAACATCTGAGGTAGACATTACTTAGCACAAACTCAATATTAAAATGTCGCTAAAACAAATAAATCTGAGAAGCAAGCAGTCTGGGTAAAACGTAAACAACAATAAGTGAATAAGGAAAGGGCCTGCATGTTCAGTCTAAATGTCATATACTGTGGCAGATCTTATGCAAGGATACTATTATACGACTGGACAGAAGTATTTTAGAAAGACTCAAGAAAAAGAGTAACATTTCTCTAATGTCACTGAACAAAAACAACAAAAAGATTCTTACAATGCATGGAATGGACCAGGTGTCAGGAGCAGGGCTTGTCATATCAGCCTAGTAGAAGAGAATGTGTCCAGAAAGAACCCTGCACACAGTTGGCAACCAAAAATGTGATTGATCATACAATAAATTGGTAAAAAGGGAGAGGGGTACCAAACAAAATTTGAACTACTTCAGAATCTGTAATGAACATGGGAGATCCTTGGGTGGGACTTTTTGGAGAATAGTGCAAAAAAGGGAAGTGTTTGTTACCTTGGATTAGTATCGTAGGTAAACTATCGGTATTGTTCCTTGCAGCTTCTGGCACTGCCTCTGTAGCTTCTTGTTGCTACCCGTGACATCTAGCCTTTGAAGGGACCTCGGGAGGCTGCCCTGGTGCAGCGACTGGGAAGCAGGACAGTCGGTGATCTCTAATGTTGTCAGTGAACTTGGAAGTCTTTCCTTTGGTAGAGACCGGAAGGCACTGCAATGACTTATCTGTAGTTCTGTCAGCGAACTTGGGAGGGTGCCCTTGGGCAGCGACCGGATGGCATTACATAACCAGATATTTAATACCACCAGTGAACTTGGAAGGCCGCCCTTGGGTAGCGACCGGAGGGAGCCACAGCACCAGATCTCTAATCTCTTGAGGTTGGAAAGCCCACTTAACCCTTCTGGCAGGGACTGCAGCCTAGAGCAGTGATCAATTCGAAGAACCTGGAGGGAGGTGAGCATCTGCAGGGCCTCTGATTGCTCCTTTGTGAAGTGATCCATGTTGTCGTTCCAACCAAGCCCTAGCTCGGTGAGAGAGGAAGAGAAGTGGCCACCGATGGGCACAGCAACGGCGCCTCCTGCTTCCCCATCCGTTTCGAGCGCCAGCAGCCTGGAGCTGTGCTGGGGAAGATCTTGTTCGCACATCCGCGAAGGCTCTGGGACATGAAGTAAGTTGTGCGCCCCCCAGATTACTAATTCCTTGAGACGACCCTGGGCGAGGAGATGCCATAGGCCCTCAGATCTAAGACCCCCACAATCATCTAGGACCAATTTGGTCAGATTTGTGAGAGGAGCCAGCGTAAACATGCCATCCTTTGCACCACCAAGGTTGAGGGACTGCAGGGAGGTCGGGAAAGGGCAACAAAAAGAGGGGAGCGAATTGGAGGATAGAAGCATGGGGCAATCCCGTATAGTTAGTGATCTGAGGGAGCTCTGATTTTGAAGCAACTCCTTTAATTGGAGGGGCAAGGGCAGCTGTCCTCCTGTTGCAGCTTCTGTTTCCTCCGCTCCTCTTGCCTGTTTGTTATCACACCTCCATAGTTCCAACGTTGAGAGGTCAGGGAAATAAGAGATTAGCCGTGTCAATTCCTTCCTAGTGGCACCCCAATCAGATATCTCGAGCTGTTCAACTGGGAACTTGAATCGGGGATCATTCTCAGCTTCAGCTGGCCACAGGAGACTACTACAGTGACTTATATTCAGGGTCTTCAGAGAATTTAGTAGCTGCAGGTGATGTAGAGGCACAGCTGGGCATCTCCTGATCTGGAACTCCTTTATTTCACTCAGATTACTGAAGGCCAATACATTCCAGAGTTCACAATCAAGAGCATCCTCTTTGAACTCTACACTCATTTTCTGTTCATTTTTCCTGTAATCTAAGTTTTGAATACTCTTACCCACTCTCCATAGTTCGGCTTTGGACAGAGAACTACTCCAAGGAACTTGTGGCACTGAAACTAGTTCCTCACAGTTTGAAATATTGATCTGCTGTAGGATGGGAAACATGTGCGGAAATGGCAGCTCTGTAAGTTCAGAACAATCCTTAACAGTGAGTACCTCTAGCTTATAGAAAGGGCTGTTTGCACTCCATTTTTTCAGAGTTGCTATGTTGACAAGTTCTAGAATTTTCAGATTCTGAAAGGTTTGGCCTGCGATGCTTGGGTGCTCTTCGCCGACCATCAACAACTCTCCTAGCAGAGGTGGAAGACTTTTCCAGGCTACACCTTTGAGACAAAGGCATTCCAAATTCTTAGCAGAGTGGTCTGAACATAGCCAGGTAGGGTATGTATGACCTCCATGTCCCCTAATGCACACTTCTTGAAGATTATTGTGTGGCTTAAGGCATTCAAGAACATCTTCTTCCTTTTTTGGATCCCTATCAGACTGGTTTTCATCCCAACCTAATATTAATCGATTTAAGTGTTGCAAGTGGACTAGTTTTAATTCTTCCAGTTCTGTTGTACCACCAACCTTTTCAAGATTGCAAATCTTCAATGACCCTTGGAGCTGTGTCAATTGCCCTAATTGGTTCAATTCAAAACCATGTTTTTCTCTTTTGACCTCAAATCTCCTTAGCTCTTGTATGGATTTCAGTTTCACAACCTCAAAAATTCCACAATGATAAGAATTATTTCCCACAAGAAAATGACGAATGTTCACTAGGTTGCTCATATCTCTTGTAGAAGAGCAGATCTCTTCTTTTTCTATAGCAGGAAAAGTGCTGCATTCTTTTATATCTAGGACCAACAAGTTATAAAATCTTGATATACTACCAAATAGACTTCTTAAATTTAATACATAACCCTTTATCCTTAAGTAACGAAGATGGACAAGTTTTGAGAAGCTATGCAACAGAACCTCCACATCATACGATGCACCATGTAAGAAAATGACACGAAGGCTTTTTGCGTCTCGAAACATACCACTAAATATCTTGCAAAAGCTTCCATGGTGATCTCCAAATAACATCAATGTACGTAGGTTTCTAGCTTTCAATCTTTTACCAAGTGTATCAAGGCCTTTCTTACAATTTTCAAAGGTTGCTTTGTCCTGGACATCTGAATTATTTATGATGATGGACATGTGATGTATAGATGCAGGAATCTGTATTGACCACACATTAGACCCTTGTATGCTAATACATTCATGTGCTGAAACATTTCTTGCCAAGTCATGGAGTAGATCATGTATAACATAATAAGTGCTGCCATCCTCTTTTTTTTCTTCATGGAAGAAGCCATGATTAACCAAGTTTCTTAAATAACCTAGTCCAATATCTTCAATTCTCTTGTTCTGATCATCAGGGCCTAACAACCCTAGTCCTATCCACAAGTGGATTAACTCTTCCCTTCCAAATTCATAATCTTCAGGGAACAAGGCACAGTGGGAAAAACATTGTTGTAGATGAAAAGGAAGATAGTTGTAGCTAAGCTTTAACGCTGGCATAATATCATCCTCACTGGCCTGGTATTCCCATTCTTTACTCTCTAGTACTCTTCTCCAGTGTTCTAGGGTAAGTTCAATTTTTAGTAATCTACCAACGGTTTTTACTGCCAGAGGAAAACCTTTCAATTTCTTCACTATTTCCCATCCAACACCATGCAAATTAGTATGCCCTTCCCATGTTTGCCGGTCACCAAACACACATGCTTTGAATAAACACATGCATTCTTGATCACTTAACCGTTCTAGTCTTATTGGACAGCCTACTGTTGTAACCATTTGTGCCACCTTCGGAATTCTTGTTGTGACTATTACCATGTTACCTTTTGTTTGCACTTTCTTAAACGGGGCTAGTAGTTTTTTCCATTCATCTTCGTGATCTGTCCACATGTCATCAAAGACAAGCAAGAACCGTTTGGCTTGCAACCTTTTTTCTATCAGATCTTCAGCACTTTCATTTCCATTTTCATTGTCAAGTTTAGGGATTTGTTTTGCGATTTCTTGTGCCAACCTACTTGCACTGAAATTCTGAGAGATGCAAACCCATACCCGGACATGGAAGTGGCTCTTCACGTCTTCATTTATGTGTTGTGTGAATGTTGTCTTCCCAAGACCCCCTGGACCAACTATTGAGAGCACAGTGATATCGTCATTGGCACAATATTTAGATGTTATTCCATCTATGGTATCATTTTTCAGTTTATCCCTCCCATATAACTTTGGCTCTATAATCTGTGGGGTCGTATTTCTAGTGGTTTGATTAAAAGCAGTGCCTTGTTGGGCTGAGGTGCCGGTGGAGGCTATGGTTCCCTGCAGCTCTAGATCGAGAATTGTAGAGACCTTGGCACATAACGGCTTAAGCTGCTCAACTATTTCCACCATCCTTTTGGAGATTGCCACCCGATCAAACTTGAGCTTTGGCTTTCTAATATGCTGGCACACCACAGAAGCACAGGAGCATGAGGGTAGCTTGAGCTTACGGACAACGGCCCTAGCCGTATGGTGAGCGTTGAGGACGAGGCCCCTGACGAGACCCCTGGTGTCGGCGTCTGTGGTCTCGTAGGTCCCGTCAAGCTCGTCCTGCACACGGAAGTACTCCAGCTCGTCCAGCACGTCGTCAGCATCGTACGCTTGGTGGCCGAGCTCCAGCAAAAGCTGCCCCAGCGCGGGGTTGCGGATGTCCCTGCCATGGGCATTGTTCAGCATCCCCTGCGCGTACAGGAGCTCCAGCTTGAGGGAGTGGATGTTGGGGGCCAGCTTTGAAGAGGCTGCCCAAGACTCCAGCAGGCCATCGGAGACAGGGCCCAATGCTTTTCCCACCGCCCAGCGCGCCACGCTGATGGCGATCTCCATCCTCGCTTGAAAATCGCTTGAAAAGGTGCTCGATGATGAAGATGCTGCGGATCAGACACTGCTTGTCAGTAGTGGTTATGTATTGCCATTGGCTCACTGTTTGTTCGGCAAAGGAAGGTAAAGGAGATGCAGATCGAAAGGCTTACCTACGCAGAGCACGGAGTTGGAGTGGCTGCAGATGCACCAAGGAGTTTCAGCGGCGAAGATGCGAAGTGTGAATGTTCAGTGTTACTCTCGAAGAGGAATGAGAGAGAGGACTCTGGGCAAGCAGCTTGTGCCAAGGTTGGGTGGTGGTTGGAGATGTGAATATAAGCGTGCGTGTGGTTTACTCAGGGGAACATGATGATTGGATTCGTCAGGTTTGGATGTGAAGCTAGATATTTTTCAACTTTCTTCACTCTTTGTTCAATTATTGTCCTTACTGCTGCACTTGCTGCTTTCTCACGCCTCGTTTAGATTCCAGAGTCGGGGGTGGCCGACTCGGCACAGTGCCACCCCCGACACTGTAGCACTTTTTGTTTTTTAGTGGTAATAATTGTCCAAATTTTGATTAATTAGGCTTAAAATGTTCGTCTCGCAAAGTACAACAAAACTGTGTAATTAGTTTTTGATTTCATCTACATTTAGTACTCCATATATATGCCGACATTTTGATGTGATGGGGAATCTTCTTTTTGCATAGTGGAATTTGGGGGTGAATTTTGGAATCTAAACAAGGCCTCAGTGTCTGTCAATGCAAAGGCAGGCACTTTCTCGTGGTGCTCCAACGAGAGAAAGCAACGATTCCTTCCATTATTGTTGCATTGAAAGTCTCTCTGTTCTCTGACCAAGCAGCAGGCGCAAGCGCGCAACGCACCACCACCCACTTAGACTGTCCGTACTCATGAACCTCTATATTCATCCTCTAAAAGGTTTAGTCATCAAGATTCTCTTCTCTATACCAAATTCTTCCGCATCCATCCATCCTCTATATCATCCTCTATCCACTGTGGGACCCACTCGTCACTTTGTTTAAATATATCCATGTGACATCTTGTCTTGAAGTATTTATTGCAACGAATTTAATGGTGTAATCGGAATTTAATTTAGTTTTATGGTTTGTGAGTTATAATATTTTTTAGCTAGTTAAACAAGTGGGGTCCGCCACAGCTTACTCTCTCTCCAGATCGCTGGCGCCTCTCGCGCGTCCGCTACATTTTACTGTAGCCACGGAATTTGCCGGACCGTTCGCTTCTGGCGGACCGCGTAGCGTACCCGGTGCAGCTGCGTTTTACGGTAAACGATCCGCTATCTGTTTTACCGGAGACTCTAACGTACAGCAGTGTGGACAGTCTTAGGCCAGTCTTAGTGGGAGTTTTACTAGAGTTTTATTTGTATTTAATAGCCTGCCACATATGCATTTTTGATGACATGTCAACGTTTTAATGAAGAGAGAGAAGAATTGGGTTTCATGGGGATGAAACTCTCTTGGCACAGTTACCAACTCTCTATGAGTCATAGAATTAAATGTCTATGAAACTATAGAATGAAACTTTCCATTGAGAGTGTGTGTTTCATCCGAGTTTCATTTCATTCTATATGACATGGCAGTCTTGGAAAGAACAAAATAAAACTCTCCACTGAGACTGGCCTTATGGATGGAGCCACGATGGAGGGAGACTCTGCCCTGCACCTATAGGCTGTAGCTCGCCGATCTGGCCGTGAGACTACCGCACTCATGGACCTCTATATTCATCCTCTATACGTCCTACTCAGCAAGATTCTCTCCTCTATACTTAATTCTTCCGCACTCATCCATCCTCTATATCATCCTCTATCCACTCTATCTACTGTGGGACCCACTTGTCACTTTATCTAAATATATCCATGTGTGATCTAGTTTTGAAGGATTTATTGAGACGAATTTAATGGTGCAATCGAAATTTAATTTGGATTTTTGGTTTATGAGTTATAGCATTTTTCCCTTTGTTTAGCCAGTGGGGCCTGCCACTATAGGGTATAGAGTAAGCACTGTACTACTTTAAATATAGAGGGAGAGAAAAGATAGAGTATAGTTTTACACCCTGTTCGTTTGGACTTATCAGCAGAATCAGCAGTCAACCAGCAGTGTTTTTCTCTCACAACAAACTAGTACTTTCAGCATAAAAACCAGCGAAACGAACAGGATGTTAGAGTACCCAGTATAGTAATTTTTACTCTATATTCATACTCTAAAGCTTTAGAGTATCATTTTAGAGTACCCACTGCGGTAGTCTGACTGCCGCATCGGTCAAGACGTCGCAGCATCCAACCTACCTACCTCTCCGCTAGTGCTGCAAGTCCGCTCGTCCCTGGACGCCGGCGGCCAACCTAACCGCATGGCACGTACGTTGGAGTCACAGGCACCCAATAGAAGGACCTCCATTATTATGCATGCAAGTTGGGATCGAAGACCTCTTGAGCAAATTCCGCACTATCTCTCAACTTGCAGTCTGAACTCTGAAGAGGCCAGGTGTCCAAGTTTGGTAGACAACAGAGCTTCAAATTCAGTGTGTTTTACATAGCTTGGGCCGTGTTTAGTTGGGCAGATTTTGATGTCCAAAATCTGCACAGTACAAGATTCTATTGTATTTGTGAATTTTTGTCCAAACATTGACTAATTAGGCTCAAAAGATTTGTCTCGCAAAATACAACTAAACTGTGCAATTAGTTTTTGATTTCATCTACATTTAGTACTCCATGTATGTGCCGGTATTTTGTTGTGATGGGAAATCTTCTTTTTGTATAGTGGAATTTGGAGGAAAACTTGGCATCTAAACACGGCCTTGACTCTGAAAATTCAGGTTCCGTGTTCTTGAGAGTCAGCGTTGGTCAGCTGATATTGCTCTTACTTATATGTCCATTTGATTTTGTATTATAGTGAAATCCATCCGGAAAGCAATCACTGAAAATGCTAGCAGAGCAGAACTTTTTATTTATTATTAGCACTACTTCGTTCAGTCTAGTATCTCATGTGCGCTTGCATGCTAGCCATTTGGCCTACAATTGCAAAACGCAGCAGTTGCCTGTTTTATATTCCTAGCGGTGCACTCTTGAATCATGATATTGGACATGTAAAACTACGGGTAGGAGCGAATGTTCTAATTCCTGTGAAATGGCTAGCGAGCTACAGTATTCCAAAGGAAGGACATCTTCACAGTCCTCTGTTCTAAACGGTCATGCTAACTTCCTTTCCTCCGTTTTTAATTCCTGCAAATTCCTTTGGGTTTCCTTCGATCCAAACGGGGTTGGGTGGTTGTTGGAGATGTGAATATAAGCGTGCGTGTGGTTTACTCAGGGGAACAAGATGATTGGATTCGTCAGGTTTGGATGTGAAGCTAGATATTTTTTCAACTTTCTTCCCTCTTTGTTCAATTACTGTTTCCTTTCCCTGTTTGTTCAATTATTGTCCTTACTACTGCACTTGTTGCTTTCTCAGTGCCAATGCAAAGGCACTTTCTCGTGGTGCTCCAACGAGAGAAAGCAAAGATTCCTTCCTGTTTGTTGAGGGCTTAGTTTTCCAAATTCATCCCCAAATTCCATTACGCAAAAAGAAGATTTCTCATTACATCAAAATACCGGCACATATATGAAGTACTAAATGTAGATGAAATCAAAAACTAATTACACAATTTTATTGTACTTTGCGAGACGAACATTTTAAGCCTAATTAATCAATGTTTAGATAATTTTACCAAATAAAAACAAAAACGTTACAGTTCTAAACAGTAATTCGACAGCTCCCGATTTGGGATTCTAAACACGGCCCAATTATTGTTGCATTGAAATTTTCTGTTCTCTATCCAAGCAGCAGGCGCAAGTGCGCAACGCACCCCACCACGCACTTGTGGACGGAGACACGATGGAGGGAGGCTCTGCTGTCTGCCCTGCACCTATAGGCTGTAGCTCGCCAATCCGGCCGTGAGTGCCGCATCGGTCTAGACGTCGCAGCATCCAACCTACTGAGGTCGAAGCCGCTGGAGGAGGAGGCGCATGCGACTGAGGTCGAAGCCGCCGTCGGAGTCGGTGCCGGCGCCGCGTGGCACGCCCGAGCGCTCGTAGTTGCGCAGCCGCTCCATGTACTCGAAGAAATCCCCGGGCGGGCGGCGGGCCCTCCGCGTCGCCTCCGGCCATAGCGGACAGGCGCGGCGGGCGCTGCTCCCCATCAGCATTCCGTTCGGGAGGCGGAGAGGGCGGCGGGGAAGCGACCTAACATCTGTCGCGGCCGTGCTGCGGTGGCGGGGTGCGCCGGAGTCGGGCAGCAGAGGACGGGTGCGAGGAGCAGACGACGAAGGGAGCAGATGGACTGATGTCTGATGGCGAGTCAGCAACAATGTGATGTCAGCAATGCATTTGCGATACGGGATCTAAGATATCTTGGCCTCGTTTAGATGGGTGAATTGGGGAGAAAAACGCTGTATCAGAATTTCTGTAGCATTTCGTTTGTATTTGATAAAAATTATCCAAATTTTGACTAACTAGGCTTAAAATGTTCGTCTCGCAAAGTACAACAAAACTGTGTAATTAGTTTTTGATTTCATCAACATTTAGTACTCCATGCATTTGCCGACATTTTGATGTGACGGGGAATCTTTTTTTTGTATAGTGAAATTTGGGGGAGAATAGGGGAACTAAACAAGGCCCTTCTTCAGCAAATTCAGCTTGACTGACTGAACTATTCTGCATCTTCTTCAGCAAGTCTGAAGAGGCAAGTGTCGAAGTTGGTAGACAACAGAACAGAGATTCACATTCAGAGTGTTCAACATTATCCAAATTGATACAAAATTTTCAGATAGAATAAATTCAACGTTTACATTCATGATTGCAATTGACAGACTATGCTGCAACCTTGCTTGGCACACGTCTAGCACATTTTCTTTTGACCAATAAGAACAGTGAAAGATTTGAAATTGAAATGTTTCATTTTAAGAAAAAAGAAAAAAAATGGGAAGCCTTGCAGGTGGTGCTGCCTGACAAACTGAACTCTGTTGTCTAAGTCTGACAGACCCCAAATTGCTCGATGTTATGCTTCAGTTAATTCAGTCCATTTCCATCTGTGGCTGCCTGCAACATGTTAATACTTGATACCACGGGTTCTTTTTGTCAAACGTGTATTATTGTATACTAAGTACCAGAAAGTATTAATACAACCCACACGAATTTCTGGAACTCAAAACTGTTCAGACTTCTGTGTTCCTGTGAGGAAGGGTGGCCGCAGGGTGGGGTGAATTTATATGTTTCTGGTGACACGAGACAATTTGGCAATGGCTTCTCATGGCTCACGGACCTGTGTCTTGCAATGGAAATCTTCGGGGATTTTGCCTGGCATACTGAACTCTGTGATCTACTGATGCCAAGCCTTCTAAATCGCAAATTACTCCAAAACTCCAGGCTTCATCAGTTATGTGAAGAGAAAGCAAGTTTAAGAAAACATCACAATGTTCACACTTTGACACAATGCTTTTACATGGAAAAAGGTCCTCAAAATGAGGAGTAAAAAACCACGGGACCAACACGGTCCACTGCCAAACTTTCCATTACATGAGGATGATGGATTCAGGTAGTCTTTACAATATCTAGAGATAATACCAGAAGCTGAAAACAACATTGTAAAACCCTTGCACCACCAAACATAACCACACAAGTAATCAAGAGCTAACATGAGTTAACCACTTCACCAAGAAAAGGTCACGTTGCTGAATCTGACAACCTCAAGCAGCCAATCCATTTTGCGTGCTGCTGAAAAATGGCAACCCAAACTAACAAAATCTCTCTCAAACTTGATGGTCTTCTAGCACAGCACTGACACAATAGTTTTCTCGCAGCTGCAGCTCAAGCAAAACATTTTTGACTGAACTTCTTTTCAACTCTATCTTTGGAGCAAGGTGGCATCTAAACTGTCTGTGTGAAGGTGTTTTTCTCCCTTTTGAATACCAGTATCTTGAACATTACCTAAGACCATGCCAGCTGTTCTAGGCTCATTGATGCTGCAGCAATGGATATGAAATGACTGCACTTGTCCCAGTTGCAGCATTGCTAATTTGTTACTCACTTGGTACAAAGAAAATCCATAGTTCAGAACAATCCCTTTCCTAAAACAGAAGACAAATTGAATAAATGAAGTCACTTATGTTGCATAATGTCACGGACACAATATTAATCTCTATGTCTTCTAGTGTCACCAGCATGCCAGGGAAGCAAATACTATGCATTTTCAGAAATTGTAAACTATCTATATTTTTATTATCTTCAAATATTATTGAACAGTATGAATTCAGTTGAGTGTTCCAAAAGGAAATTAGATTTTTAACAGAAAAAAAATCAGAAAAGAGCCTATGCAGCTAGCAGTTTTTTGTTAACAGTAAAACTTTTTAAATGTTTTTATTTTATATTATGAGAAAAGCAGTATGTTTCATAGAGGGTTCCAACATTCAGATCTATTTGTACAATTATCTACAGTAATACTGGAAGCACATGGCTATTTAAATAAAAGGTCGAAAAGGGGGCAGCGACCACATATATCTAAATAATGAAACAAGCTACCATCATATGGATGTGATTATGTGTGTACATACTTGTTTCACATCTTCATTACTTGAGGCCTCCAGAAGTATGGATACATCCTGGGCAGATTATAAGGGCCTAGTAGAAGAGAATAAGTATCCAAGAAGGACCCTGCACACAGTTGGTAAGGAAAAATGTGATTGATCAGATAATGGCATGGTAAACAGGGGTATCAAACAAATTTTAAACTACTTCAGATTGGAGAAATACTGCAAAATGGAAAGTGTTTGTTACCATGGGCTTTCTTCCGGAGCTCCACGATGGACCAGCCAGCAGATCATCTTCTGGGGTTTTGGCGCTGCTGATGTCGCTGCTGTCCACATACTCAATGCCCTGGTCACGTTCCGCGGCTATCCATGTTTTACGTCTGATAAGGCCTTTGCAGATGCCTCAGTATGGTCTGAGAGAATGAAACATAGTTCAAGTATCAGTGACTGACTGAAGCTCCTAGCATGGTTGCAAGGGAAGGATGTCAAGAGCAGGTTATAGCAGAGGTTAACCTCCATGGATGAGTACTGAGGTTTCCTCTGCTGTGAGAAACTGGTTCCTCCCAGGAAGTTGAGTCTCCTCTAAGCGAAGTTTACTCATCCTTAACTTACCAAAACCATGCGATGTGACGGGAGGAAAAATACATCAGTGAATGCTTGTCATATGAAAATAGACAAATGAATGAATAACCAGAGAGAGAGAGAGAGAGAGAGAGAGAGGGAGGGAGAGGGAGAGGGAGAGGGAGAGAGTTTCAAATGTTCAGCCTTCTATATTTTGGCCCCATTCATAACCAAGCTTCAGGTAAGGAACAAATTTTACATGCTATTAACACTGGAGAAATGTCACTTCAAAGAAACTGGATGGATGGACTGTCAGCAAATTGGCTTGGAATTATGTTACCTTGACTACGGAGGCAGAGAGCTGTGCAAGCAGCAGGCTGTGACAGCGTTCTGATGCTGATGATCTCCCAACAGCTGGAGGTTCGTCATGCAATTCAATACTGGAAAGAGAAGTTTGCGCTGATCAGTCAGAGGATTTGAAAAACAGATGGGAACCTATCAATTTCAGATGAAGTAGTAGGTGAGGTTCAGGGTCATTGATATGGACCATGTATGCTATGTCAAGAAATTCATATATGAATGGAGGAAAGATTTAAGAACAAAGTTGCAGCGCAAATTCTAATGATTGGACAGGATTGAATAAGCTAAATTAGCGCAAATTCTACTGCAGTGTTGCTCCTTGCATACAATGCAATGTGAGAAGGTAAAATGCTATTGATCAGATAATAACGAGGTAAAATGGCCACCAAAAGAATCTAAGCTACTTCAAATTCAGCAACAAACATGGATGATCCTTAGGTGGAACTCTTTCGTGAAAAATAGTGAAAAAAAAGCAAGTGTTTGTTACCTTGGATTAGTATAGGAACTTAGCTATGGGTATTGTTCCTTGCAGCCTCTGGCACTGCCTCTGTAGCTTCTTGTTGCTACCAGTGACATCTAACATTTGAAGTGAACTCGGGAGGCTGCCCTCATGCAGCGACCTGATAGCAGGACAGTAGCGGATCAATAATGTATACAGTGAACTTGGAAGGCTTCCCTTTGGTAGTGACCGGAAGACACCGCAACCAAATATGTATAGTTTTGTCAGTGAAATTGGACGGCCACCCTTGGGAAGCGACCGGATGCCGTCACAGTCCCAGATATATAATACCACTAGTGAACTTGGAAGGCCACCCTTGGGTAGCGACCGGATGGAGCCACAGCCCACGATCTGTAATCTCTTGAGGTTGGAAAGCCCACTTAACCCTTCTGGCAGGAACTGCAGCCTATGGTAGTTCGCAATTCGAAGAACCTAGAGGGAGGTGAGCATCTGCAGGGCCTCTGATTGCTCCCTTGTGAAGTGCTCCATCTCCTTGTTTGAGGCCAGCTCTAGCTCGGTGAGAGAGGAATAGAAGTGGACGCCGATGGGCACAGCAACGGCGCCTCCTGCTTATCCGCTTCGAGCCAGCAGTACTTCCAACCAGCCAGATCAGCCCAAGCGAACAGGCTGGACAAATCATCAAGCAGCGAACTTGTCAACGTCATGTAACTTTAAAACCTTCCTGTCCTCTTAATGAAAAATAGGCTAAGGCCTGATCGCGAAACAAAAGACAAATCATCATGCTTCAGTTAATTCAAATCCATTCCACCCGGGCCTGCCTGCAAAGGTTGCAACGCATCAGTGAGTAAATTGGTAATCATCCAAACAGTTGTATTTGGAGGCAGTCAGTATCAATTCCAAATTCTAAAGCTGAAATGTCTACATGCAATTGGAGGTGTTATTGTCATTCACGTTTACAGCATGTTATTTACCAATTCCAAATTCTAAAGCTGAATATGTATCCAATAGGGGTGTGTGTGTGTGTTTGCAAAAACAGCAACACAGAGACGAGAGGAAGGGACGCGTTTTACGTGCCCTTGCCCTTCAGAGTCCAGCGTCGAGACCACTACTTGCCAAACAGTGGCCACTTGGCACAGTACCCGTGCAGACAGACACTGTGACCGTCTTCAATACTGAAAAGAATCTAAGCTTAACGGTCTACGTATAAAAGTGTAAATTATTGTAAACTTGAGGGAAATTATACGGCGAAAACAATTTTTCGTTGTAGCAATGCAGATCTTGCTTGTGTCGTCAATGTACATAAAAGTTTAATTTCAAAGTCGATAGTTAAAAGTGAAAATCTTGCTTTGGGCAAACTTGGATGAAATTCATTCATATATTGCTTGTGATGACACGAAGTAAAACATACACTGAAGAGGTGAGATGCTGAGAAAGAGCTATTTTGCCGTAGGAGGAGGGGCCTCCAAAACCCAAAAGACACGAGGATCCAGCCAGCAAACACTGGCAGTCTGGTAGTGCAGAAAACAGCCTGCTGCTGCCAACCACAGGATGTGCCATCCCAATCCCATGATCACAGACGATGCCGTGCTTGTGCCTGCCGTTCACGCGTGTGTGTCAGGTGTCACGCTGTCACATGCAGTTGACCACCCAAAGATGCACACCACGTACAGGAACGATGAGAACGATCCATCTCGGATTATCTCTCGATCAGGACTTCAGCATCAGCACCCACCACTCCGTGCTTGAGTTGAGTGCAGCTTCCACTTCCACTCATCCAGTGTATCTGTATGTATGTATGGTCCTCTCCCTCTAATGTCGCCCCAGCTGTTGCAGTACGGTCGCCGCGACGAGTTGCAGGGCAGGGAGCCGCGCCTCTGCTTTCCAGGAGCTGGGAGGCGGCACTGATCAGGAGGTTGCTGGTGAATGGCGCCGTGGCGTGGCACCCGATCACCACGGCCTTTCTTCCGAAGTTCCACGATGGACCGGCCAACAGATCATCGCTGTGCTCTGGGCCGGGGTCGCTGATGACGCCCACGTCCACATACTCGATGGTCGATGCCCTGGTCGCATGCAGTGCCGTGGCGACGAGGCTGCAAGCGTCGCGCCGGGAGGTTGTGATGGCGATGCTCGCCTCCGTCAGTAGCACGGCGCCAGGCGTTTAACCTGTAGCAAGCAAGTTTCAGAGAAAATGTGGCATCAACTTCTGCATTAACTTTCAATCATGCGCCGGCAAAACAAAATTTCAAATGCTCAGCAAGGGATGGCTAGTCCCTCTCGCTACCTGAGAGAAGCCGCTCAGCAAACCCAAGATGTTCCTCCTCATTGGCCATTCCGACAACAAGCGCTATAGACCCTTCTGGCCTGACAGTTTGTATTGCATCACGTCTGATAAGGCCTTTGCATGTGCCTCAGTATGGGCTGCAACATAGTTCAAGCATTCAGCAAGGGAGCTGCAACTGCAACTGCAAGGGAGGGATGTCGAAGTTAACCTCCATCGAGGAGTACAGTTGACGACTGGATACGCCATTGAGCCCAAGTACTGAGGTTTCCTCTGCTGTGAGAAACTGGTTCCTCCCAGGAAGTTGAGTCTCCTCTAAGCCAGCTTGGATCGAAGCATCAGAGATATCCCATCCTTACCAAACCCATGCAATAGAGAGGAAAAAACACATCAGTGAATGCGTGTGATAAAAGGAAGACAGACAAATGAATGAAGAAACAGAGAAAGGAAGGGTCAAATGTTTTTTTTTTGAATAATCAGCAGGAGCACTGCTATATCATATAAGAGAGGAGCAAGAATCCAGTTTACAGCTTAAATGTTATTACATAGCTAAAACACACAAACTCAAGACACGTAGCATAAAAGAAAAGAATCATGGTGGTAACTGTAGTTTTCCCAGTGCTCTACTGAAGAGGCCCAGCTCTTCCTTGATCAGCCCCAACACCTGAGCCGGCGTCCGCGTTGTCCCCTCGAAGGTTCTCCGGTTTCGCTCTTTCCAAATGTTCCAGGCTGAGTACATCAAGATGGCTGCTGTTGTTCTTTGTTGAGTTATAGATCTTCCCTGTAGTGACATCTCCCACCAGATTTTCATAGTCTGCACGTCTGCATCAATGTCAGTAATGTGGTCTCCAGCCCAATTTTTGACTAGCATCCATACTTCTTTTGCAAAAGGGCAATGAATGCAAAGATGGACAGCTGTTTCTGCATCCTGATCGCAAAGCGGGCAGATTGGGTTGCAAGGCCAATGCCTCAGCGCTAGCTTATCAGCCGTAATAACCTTTGCCTGTACTAGCAGCCATGTAAAAAATTTGAGTTTGCCTTCAGCATGAGCCTTCCAAATTGAATTCGCCAGTATATTCGAGTAAGACCCCATGAACTGAGCCAAGTACGCTGATTTTGCAGAGTAGTTGCCATCCGCTGTCCATCTCCAACGGATTTGATCGTCTTGGTCGCTGAGATGTTGGGCTTGTACCAGGTCCCATAACTTGACAAACTCAGCCATTTGCTGGACGGTCTCCATCCTCCATAGTCCCCTTGTCCAACTTTGATTTATTAGACCATCCTGTACCGTTTGGTTTTTCCTCCAGGCCCACTTGAAAAGACTAGGCGCTAGATCGATGGGAGCCTGGCCATCAAGCCACGATGAATGCCAGAAGAGAGCTTTATCTCCCCTGCCCACTGTGACCACCGTTGATGCTCAAAAAAATGCCCTGTCCACTGAATCACATGGTGCAGCAGTCCCCGCTGATGGTCTGTCTGGGCTTGCCCAATCCTGCCAAAGCCATCTCAGCCGCAGTGCTCTGCTAAATCTCTCCAGATCAAGAATACCGAGGCCACCAAGAATTTTTGGTCTTGTCGCTTTTGGCCAGCGAACTAGACAATGCCCCCCATTTGCGGAAGCTGCTCCCTTCCATAGAAACGATCTTCTGATGCTATCGATCTTCCTTATTGCCCACTTTTTTAGAGCAAAAATTGTTAAGAAGTGAACTGGCATAGACGTTAGCACGGAATTAACCAAAGTTAGGCGACCAAAACGGTCCAGAAACTTGGCTTTCCAAGCAGGAAGCTTGGCAGCTATCCTGTCAATTAGCGGCTGCACATCCACTTTCCTCAACGCTCTGGTGTGCAGCGGCAAGCCCAGATATTTGCAAGGGAAGGCTTTAACTTCACAAGGGATGACATCTAGCAGTCCTTCCAGTTGCAAAGAAGAACAAGCTACAGGGTAAATTGCACATTTGGAGAAATTTGTGACCAAACCCGAAGCCTGCGCAAAAGCCGCTAAGATCAGCATTGCCCCTTGTATCTCTTCTCTATTAGGATTAAGGAATAATGCTGCATCATCTGCATACAACGACACCCTCAATTTGACTGCTCTATGCTGTAACGGCTGCAAGTACCCAAGTTGGGTGGCCCTATCAAACATCCTCTGCAATGGATCTATTGCAATGACGAACAGAAGTGGCGACAAAGGGTCACCTTGCCTGAGGCCTCGACCGTGCCTAAACCACTCTCCTTTTGATCCATTGACAAACACTGCAGAGGATGTGGTGGAAATCAAAGCTGTAACCCAGGCACGCCAGCGGCTGCCAAAGCCGAGTCGCTGCAGCACCTCAAGGAGGAAATCCCATCTGATCGAATCAAACGCTTTAGTGATATCCAGTTTGAAGAATAATGCTGGGTGCTTGGCCCTGTGCAGCTCTCGGATTGTGTTCTGTGTATAAAGGAAATTATCATGGATGCTTCTCTTTCTTATGAATGCACTCTGACAAGGGGAGATGAGGGAGTTTAGGGTGCTGCCTAGTCTGGTTGCCAACACTTTGGATATCAATTTTGCCACACTATGGGTAAGACTAATTGGCCTGTAGTCTGACAGAGAAGTTGCATCAGCCTTCTTAGGGACCAACACAATATGCGTCGTGTTTACGGTCTTGAGGTGCTGATCATGCTGATGATAGAAGTATGTAGCTGCTGCCAAGAGGTCTTGTTTGATGACATTCCATGCAGATTTGAAGAAGACTCCAATAAAACCATCAGGTCCAGGAGCTTTTTCCGAAGGAAGGTCCTGGATCGCAGCATACAGCTCCTCAAACGAGAATTCTTCTTCCAAGTGATGAAGGTCATGCTGCTGGATATTCAAGAGTTCCCAATTTAGAGTGTGAGTCCTGGGTGGAGGGGGGCCAAACAGGTTGCTGAAGTGACTGTGCGCCGCTTGTGATTTCTGATGTTGGGAGAATACCGCTGTGCCGTCCACCTGCAGCGATTGAATGTAGCTTTTTCTTTTTCTTGCATTTTCCCTTATAAAGAAAAGTTTGGAGCTGCAGGAAGACGCCTTGATCATTGTTAGCCTAGAGCATTGCTTTGCTCGTAATTTTTCCACTGCAGTTAGGCCCAGTAGCCGCTGTTTGAGTTGCCTGTGGAGTTGCACTTCCATAGGACTGAGCATCCTATACTCCTGTACCACATCAAAGATCCAAATCAATTGCCTCGCTGCAATGATGAGTATCTTATAGTTACCAATTTTACTCCTCGCCCAAGCTCGTAGAGCTTTAGCAGTTCTACGCATTTTGGTGTGGAGTCTCAAAAAAGGGTTTGTTATTGTAAGAGGTCTGTTCCATGCTTCAGCAACCACCTCTATGTACCCAGGTAATCTTGGCCAAAACGCTTCAAACCTGAAGCCTCTATATTTTCCGCAATTTGTGTTTCCAACCAGCAGTAGCGGGCAGTGGTCTGAGACCAGAGAAGACACTGCCTGGAGTGTGCTGTTAGGGAACATAGTATCCCACTCACTTGAACAGAAAGCTCTATCGATTCTAGTGTGAGTCCGGCTGTTAGACCATGTGAACATCCTCCCTTTCAGCCCCAGTTCTTTTAGCTCAAGGTCGTCCAGCAGCTTTCTAAATGTTCCCATCAATCTCAGATTAATATTCCCACTACTTTTGTCTTGAGGCCGAGTGATCATATTAAAGTCCCCGATGACTAGCCATCTGTCAGAGGTTAGAGTGCTAATTTGCCTCAATTCATTCATAAATAGCAACTTGTTGCTGTCTTCCTGTGGTCCATATACCACAGTTATCCACCACTCACACGTCGACATGGTCGATTGGAGCTTGGCAGTAACAGTATTTTCTCTGAACTCAGACTGCAGAATTTTGTAATTGTCTGCATGTACAGCTAGAATTGCACCTCCTCTTGTTCCTTGAGCGGGCAGAAAAGCAAAATGGTCTACAAAATCTTGCCCGAGAGTCTCCTCAATGATTTGCACAGTGACGGATGCAAGTTTAGATTCCTGCAGGCAGACAATTGTTGGCCTAGTGTCACTGACCAGGTCTCTGACCACTTTCCTTCTTGCTGAATTGTTAAGTCCTCTAACATTCCAATTTAGGATAACACAATGCTGATCAACCATTAAAACTGTGATAAACACGGTTGTGGCTGGTTCGCCGTAGCCAAATTGTGCATGGAGGCCTACTGATCACTGTATACTGGGACAACAATGAGCAGCGCTCAATAGAGACTTGACACAGGCAGGCCCCACCACCAACCTCACTAGAAATTTGACACAAACTCACGGGATACAAGCTAAGGCCGCCTACACCTCTGGCAAACCCAAGCACACATGAACTTGCTTTCAGGAGACTTGAAGAAAAAGGAAAAAAGGATAAGGACAGAGTGGTGGGGGATGGTTGCATGGATGGAAATAGAAACGCACACACCAAGGAGATCCTTTGCGGGAAAGGCATCATCAAGCTGCACCCTCGAGCGCAATTGGGGCCAGAAAGTCGTCCCCCATGACACCCTCCTCAAGTCCAAACATATCGTTGAATCCTCCCACGGCATCATGCTTCAGTGGTTCAGTGAACTTTCCTCTGAACTCTGCATGGGCTGCATTGTTTGGAGCTGCTCCTGTGAAAAGGACGCCGCTCTTTTTTATGAGCAGAGCCGTCGCTTGCTCTTCCATGGTAAGATTGGTCTTCGGCTTGGCAGCAAGCCTTGCACTGTGTTTGATTGGTAGTATTTGGCTCCTCTCCTTCTTCTTCTTGGTTGCAATCTTGTTGCTGATCACTGGTGTTGACAGGACAGGTGGCTGAATTGGCACCAGCAGCTCCTGTCCAAGCAGGCCTGTTACATTGTCAGACTGGACCTGTGCTTCCTCCCTCGTGAATTCCTTTTCTGGCTGGAGCGCTCACTTTCAGGTGCATGCCCCTCCAGGTAATCAATCCTAGAGGCTTGAATGGTCAGCCCCTGCAGCTGGAAAACAGCATCATCGGCATCAACACTCACCACAAGGATGCTCTCATTGGTAGCCGGAGCTTTAAGCAGCAGAGTGGTGCCCAAACTCTCTTCTATCATTGGGTCTTCCCATTGATTATTTTGCATCAGCAGATGGGTTATCTCCTTCTTGATTTCAATGTCCTGGGCAAGGACATCGCCAGCGATATCTCTAGTGCTTCTATTGTGGCCACCGTGGCGGCCATGATGGCTAGAGGAAACGCCACCGCTGCCACCGGCTCCAAACTGTGCACTAGAGGGCCCTTGAAGACCAGGGGCAGCATGAGGGTTGCGACGGGCACCCGAGCTACGGTTCCCAGAATCAGCTTCATCTCCGTCTTCTGTGTGGTCCCTGTGGCGCGGTCTGAGCCTAGCATGAATCGCACGGCGCCGCAGACCTTCTCCGTCAATCACTCCCAGGCTCCAAGCAAAAGGGATCCTTCTGGGCCACGGCTCTGAATCAACAGGTTGGTAGGCATAGTCCCAGATTTCATGAATGTGGACAAGTACCTCATACTGTAGCATCTCCGCCGGCCCGAAGCGCTTCGGCGGTGAGTCAGTGACCCCCAGTTCCGGATAGTGAGCAAATTGTGCTTCCAACTGCAGGGGCTCTTCAATCTGAAGGGATCCCTGTTTTGGGATCAGATCTGGCTCCGCCGTCCAGACCCAAACACAAAGGCAGGGTTGCTCCTTAGTGGTCAGCTTGATGTCGTCAATCTTCTCCACAAACGTAGACTGCGGGAAGAAGGCCCTTGCAGTGTCCAAATCCCAGGCATGATCTGGGATTCCCTCGAGCAAACCCTGACACGGTATGGCACCGTGGCCGTCCGTGCATTGGCCTGCCTAGTCCACGGCAGCAGCCTAAGGTTGACCCCACCAACCTGGAAGGACTGTGGCGGCGACAGCGCATGCTGCCAGGAGCCGGCGTCCGGGAAACGGATCAGGAAGGTGGTCCGCCCGGTCATCGCAACAGTGAGGAGCTTGGCATCGATACGGAACCAGTCAGCGGCTGCTGCCAGAACATGCTCGCAAGAGAGCTTAGGCCGTGCATCAGTCTGCACAGCGATGACAGCGTTGATGTTGAGGTCCCTCTCCAACTGGATAATGGAAGGAGAGCGCTTGACGCAGGCAACAACATGCACTGGGCGCTTGCCAGCGCACCCAGGCAATTCTTCAACGAACTCCATGCGGGCAGCACGCGGGTGGGCTATAGGCGGCGGCGGTGGTGGCGGCGGCGGTGGTGGCGCAGAAGGTGAGTGGGTTGCCAATCTTTGAAGGGGGTTCGGTGGAGGGGGATGGGGTTGCTTGACTGCAGTGGTAGCAGGAATGAGGCCGAGTCTTCCTGGGAGAAGCGCACGACAGTACCTTGCTTTATGGCCTGACCTGGAACAGAGGATGCACCGGGGCGGGTCGCGGCATTGGGAGATCCTGTGATCTCTGGCAAAGCAATTGAAGCATCTTCCGTATGCCTTGGCGTGAAGCAGCGCTTTGTAGTCGGAGCCAGTACGAGCGGGAGGATGGTGCGCCGAGGCATGGCCACCAAGACGCTCATGAACGGGAATCCGGCGGTGGCCCAGCCTTGACATGACCGAGCTCCGCCGCACCTTTGCCGAACTCCAGGGTCCGTGAACAAGGGGGCACGGGTCTTCAGACGGGTTGCGCGAGGCACTGCCCCCTGGATTGGACATGACGGCGTCGCGGTAGGACAGGGTCCGGCCATGGGGGACCACCACCAAGGAACGCAGAGCCCCCTTCGCTTTCAGCTCTGCCGGAATCCTGCTGCGGATGAGAGCATCCTGGGAGACGCCATCCTCTTTCTTAGAAGCCAGAGAAGCCGAGGCCGGATTCCCCTCCTGAGGTGACGCCACGGAGTCCGGAGAGACAGAAAAGCGGAGGTCCAGGGAATCGATGCCTGGGACCAGAGAAGGCTGAGGACTAGAAGGAGGAGGAGGGGAGGTAGCACTGCTGGCCCCTCGATGGCTGAGCTGCTTGGGCGAGCTGGATCTGGGGGATGAAGGAGGAGACACAGCAGTGGGGCGCGTGGCGAGGGCGACGAGACACGGAGATGGGGAAGCAGCTGCAGAGGGAGGCGCGGGCTCCGGATCCGCTGAGGAGGGTGCTTGGGGAGGCGTGGGGTTGGCCGCCGGGGCCAAGGTGGCCGCCGGCAGGGGAGAGGGCGGCTGGGAGAGCTGGCTTACCTGCATAGTACGCGTCGCTACTCCTTCCTCTCCTGGCTCTTCCCCGAGGACATCGCCGGCAAGGTCGTGCTCATCACCGGCGCTTCCTTCGGCATCGGCGAGGTGACACCCACTGTCTGTCGTCTCCTCGGTCAAATGTTCAGCCTTCTAATATTTCAGCCTCATTCATAATCAATCTTCAAGTAATGAAACAGAATTAACATAGGGGAAATGTCACTTCGACGAAACTGGATGGAGGGACTGTCCGCAAATTGGCTTGGAAGTATGTTACCTTGACTAAGTACGGAGACCGAGAGCTGCGCAAGCAGCTGTGACAGCGTTCTGACGCTGATGACCTCCAGCAGCTGCAGGTATACATCATCCGGTTCAACAGACTGAAATGGAAAGCTTGCGCTGATCAGTTAGAAGATTTTAAAACAGACAGGAGCCTATCACATTCAGAATAAGTAGGTTACGTCGCGATGAAATTCACCAACGGTACATCATTTGAAATCTTGATGCTGATGTAACAGCGTTGATACAGCTTTCCATTATCCCAAACTATGCTTTTTGTAAAGCTCTTGATGCCAGGATCACAAGCAGATATCACAGGAGATCGCATCAAGAATGCTCTGCCATGAACAATTTTGCTCAATGTCTGCTGGAAATGGTCCACCTACCACAACCTAACAAAGAAATGTTTGATATCCAGGCTACATGTTGTCTACGAACGAAAACCAAGATGGAACAAAAAAGAACTCAATCAAAGTATCCTCATTTGGATCATGTATACTATGTTAAGAAATTCATATATGAGTGAATGAATGATTTAAGATCAAAATCCCAGCACAAATTCTAATGATTGGAAAGAATTGAAGAAGCTAAATTAGAGGAAACTGGAAGAGGGAGGGTTCCTAATACTGCTGCAGTGTTGCTCTTGCTCCTTGCATACAGTGCAATTTGACAAGGTAAAATGCGTTTGATCAGATAATAACAAGGTAAAAAGGGTACCAACCAAAATTTGAGGTACTTCACATTCAGCAACGAACATGGGTGATCCTTTCAGAAATGGTAAACTATCTGTATTTTCATTATCTTCAAATATTATTCAACATTATGAATTCAGTTACAAGTGTTCCAAAGGAAATTGGGTTCTTAATCTTAACTGACAAAAGTCAGATTTTTATTAACAGTAATAACTTTGTTAATGTTTTCATTTTATATTTTCTGAAAAGCAGCTTGTTTCATAGAGGGTTCCAACAATAAATGAGGATCTATTGTTATAATTATGTGCAGCAATATTGGAAAGGCATGGCTATTTAAAAGGTTACTAAAAGTGGGACAGCAGCCAGATATCGAAATAATGAAACAACAAGCTACAACATCATAGATTCATAGGTATGTGATGATGCGTGTACATACTTTTTTCACGTTTTCATCACTTGAGGCCTCAGAAGTTTGGATACATCCTGGAATGATTACAAGTATCAAAGAACCCTGAACACAGTTGGTAAGGAAAAATGCGATTGATCAGATAAACATGGTAAAAGGAGCAGTAAAAAAAATGAGCTACTTCACATTCAGTAACGAACAGGGATGATCCTTAGGTGGAACTTTTTAGTGAGAAACAGTGCAAAAAAAAGGAAGTGTTTGTTACCTTGGATTAGTCTCGGAACTTAACTATCAGTATTGTTCCTTGCAGCTTCCGGCACTGCCTCTGTAGGTTATTGTTGCTATATCTGATATCTAACATTTGAAGCGAACTCGGGAGGCTGCCCTCGTGCAGCGACCTGATAGCAGGACAATCACAGATCGATAATATCTTCAGTGAACTTGGAAGCCTTTCCTTTGGTAGAGACCGGAAGGCACTGCAACTAGTTATGTGTAGTTCTGTCAGCGAACTTGGGAGGGTGCCCTTGGGCAGCGACCGGATGGCATTACATAACCAGATATTTAATACCACCAGTGAACTTGGAAGGCCGCCCTTGGGTAGCGACCGGAAGGAGCCACAGGACCAGATGTCTAATCTCTTGAAGTTAGGAAGCCCACTTAACCCTTCTGGCAGGGGCAGCCTAGAGTAGTCACGAATTCGAAGAAGCTGGAGGGAGGTGAGCATCTGCAGGGTCTCTGGTTGCTCCTTTGTGAAGTGCTCCATGTCGTCATTCCCACCAAGCTCTAGCTCGGTGAGAGAGGAAGAGAAGCGGCCACCGATGGGCCACAGCAACGGCGCCTCCTTCTTCCCCATCGGTTTCGAGCGCCTGCAGCCTGGAGCTAGGGAAGATCTTGTCCACACATCCGTGAAGGCTCTAGGGCACCAAGTAAGTTGTGCGCTCCAGAGATACATAATTCCTTGAGACGACCCTGGGCGAGGAGATGCCATAGGTCCTCAGATCTTAGACCCCCACAATCATCTAGGACCAATTTAGTCAGATTTGTGAGAGGAGCCAGCGTAAGCAAGCCATCCTTCGCACCACCAAGCTTGAGGGACTGCAGGGAGGTCGGGAAAGGGCAGCAAAAAGAGGGGAGCGAATTGGAGGATAGAAGCATAGGGCAATCCCTTATAGTTAGTGATCTGAGGGAGCTCTGATTTTGAAGTAACTCCTTTAATTGGAGCGGCAAGGGCAGCTGTCCTCCTGCTGCAGCTTCTATTTCCTCCGCTCCTCCTGCTTGTTTGTTATAACACCTCCATAGTTCCAATGTTGAGAGGTTAGGAAAATAAGAGATTAGCTGTATCAATTCCTTCACAGTGGCACCACAATCATATATCTCGAGCCGTTCAACTAGGAATTCGAATGGGAAATCATTCTCACCTTCAGTTGGCCACAAGACACTACTACAGTCATTTATCTTCAGGATCTTCAGAGAGTTTAGCAGTTGCAGGTAAAGTAGAGGCACAAGTGGCCATCCACTGATCTTAAACTCCTTTATTTCA